>OZ030028.1:36083200-36228200 GCA_964023405.1 Apodemus agrarius
CACCCCCACACCATCTAGTTTGTGCAGTGCTGGGCTAGGCAAACTCTGTGCTAAGCTACATTCCCTAACCCACTCCCCTCTGTATTGAGACAGGATCTCATGCAATCCAGGCTGGCTTTGAACTCCTAATCCTGTTGCCTCCAGCTCCTGACATTACATGCCTACACAGATCTCTCTTGCTTTTAGTGCATGGTCCATACCCATCGGAAGTGGAGGTGGAATCTGCTCCATGCAGCCACTGGGGGCGGGGTTAGCGTGACAGCGCCATTCCAACCCGATGGCCTCCCTGTCGGAAGAGAGGCTCAGAGTAAGCTCGCCCTGTCTCATCCAGCAAGAGGCATGTGTCACACACACACACACACACACACACACACACACACCCCGCTCCCATCAGCCAGGATTTGTCAGTGACTTTGAACCCCCTGGGTCAGGAAGGCGACTGTGCTCCGTGAACTTTTCGGGGCGACGCTGTTTCCTCCCTGTGTTTCTGTATGGCCCTCCATTGCCTCTGACACGCATTCCCGCCTCCCAGGGCCAACGTAGCACGGGAGCCCCGCCTTTGCCTCTGCGGCAACCAGAGGCACGAGGTGTCTGACCACGCCCCCCTCTCTCTCTTAAGTGCAGCAATCTAGCTTCTATGGCTACACGGGATTACTGCCCAAGAGGTACACGCAGGGCGTGATGACGGGAGAGAGTGAGTATTGAGACACGCCCCCCCCCCCGCAAGGGGACACACCATCGGGCATGCCCTGGTTGGGGAGGTGGACCGGACTAGGGACGGTGACTGTGGGGGATAGACCCCTGGGTGGGAGGGACACGTGTGTGCACACACCTGTGTGTGCCAGGGTTCTGGAGTGTGAGCGGCATGTGGGGTTGGGAAGCCCCCGTCGCAGTGAGCAGGCAGGTGGGCATAATATGTGTGTCCGTTGTGTGACTTATTCCCTGAGGGAAGTTAACAGACAGGGCATGCGGATCTGCACACCAAAAACAAAACAACAACAACAACAACAACAACAACAACAATGAACCAGTTCCACCCCATCTAGTTTTGGAGAGTTTATTCACAGGAGTGCGGGGGACTCAAAGACAGCCACACTGAGAAGCCCACTCTAGCCCCGGGTGTTAACTCAGGAGAGCTGTGTTCCAGGGGCTCCCAGCATAGCCTGGAGGCCGCTCTGCTGGAGGAGAGAGACTCTACTTTCCCAGTAATCGTCACTGCTTGGCTGATCTTGAGGGGCCTTGAGCAGCTCCTTGTGTGGTTGAGCTGGACTTTTAATCTTTATATATTTATTCCCTGAGTCTTTTGAAACCCACCCCCCTTCCTCTAAGAGGGAGTGTTTCAGTTTTGGAACTTTGCAACATTGTGTGTGTGTGTGTGTGTGTGTGCACACGGAAGTGTGCTGAGGGGTTGGCCTGCCCAAGCCCATGACATCGGCTGGCGCCACTCAGGACCAGGCCCTCCTCAGACCCCCGCTTCAGCAACCGCCCTGCTTAGCGCCCTGTAACTTAATTGCTTGTCTGCCAAGCCACCTCACAGCTGCCTCTCTGACGCCCAGCACCCTCACTCAAGCCTGAAACTTACCCAGTGCCCAGACCCCTAAAGGCCCCTGGGCATGCCCTCCCTCCGGGCAGAGTCTGAGTCTGCCTGGTCTTGCCCTCTGTTCTGTGGCTAGTCACAGTGTGACAAGAGGGCAGTGCCATCCTCAAAGGCTGCTCTCCGCACCCCACCCACCCACCCCCACCCCCACCCCCAGTGGCAGCCTGTGTGGGCTCCTTCTGCCACGTGCTGCCTGGATCATCAAACCGTGCCACCTGCTGCTAACTTCTGGGAGGTGGCCAGTACACTAGTGGCTTTACAAGCCTGCAACTATGTTGTTGTTGTTGTTGTTGTTGTTGTTGTTGTTGTTGTTCTGAGACTGGGTCTCTTGTAGCCCAGGCTGGCTTCCAACCATGTATAGCTGAGGATAACCTTGAACTTCTGATCCTCCTGTTCCCAACTCTCGAGTGTTGGGATTCTAGGCACGTGCTACCACACTATCTTTTACACTCTGTTGGGACCAGGACGCCATGCATGCTTACTTAGTAAGAACTCTACCAACCGAGCCTGTTCACACCCGAAACTGGTAGATTTTTATGGTGGAATCCGGGAGGCTGGGTTGTTTGCGGACTGTAAAGCAGTAGCCAAGAGCACCCCCAAGGCAGACTCGTCCAGAGCCCTGCCCACCTTTATCAGCTCATGGTGGACATAAGGAGTCCTGCCCCACACTGCCCTGTGGCTGTGGGTTGAACGTAGGCAAGCCTCCACACGCTATCCGCAGCAGACCTGCCTGCCCTGCCCCTGACCCCCTCCAGCTGGCCCTTGCTCTGGGGGGACCCTCTCAGTATTTCACATACGCCCAAGACTCTTAACTGCCTGCCGTGCTCAGTTTCAGTCTATGTGCCTGGTGCCCGTGTACTGCAGACTCTCTGGCTTAACTGTCCCCTTCCGGAACAAGAAGCTCTGATCCTCCCCACTCCGGCCACATCCTCTGCCCCGGTGCACACCCTGTACCTCTGTTGTGTGTTTCTGTGGCTTGTCTGTGGCCTCTTGCCACCAAGCCTAGGAAGGCAGGAGGAGTCTCGTGTCCTCCTTGTGGGGAGCACCTCAGGGCAGGACGCCGATGCTGCCCGTGGTGTGTGAGCGGATGACAGGGGTTGTGGAAGCTCTTGGGGGAAAGGCAGCTAGCTGAGGCAGGCTGGATGGACAGACAGACGGGCAGTCTAGGGGTGGGGCTGGCGAGGGCAGATTCTGCAGGGCTGGGGGCGGGGAGACTAGGAGAGGGGCTGCGAGTGGCTGGGGAGGGCTTGGAGAGAAGCCCGGACAAGATGGAACTGGTAACTGGCGGGGCTCAGCAAAGTAGGGTGGGGCCAGGATGCAGGGGGTGTGGCCTCGTAGGGTGATGGGCCAGTATGAACCAGGTGCTGTGGGTTGGGGCCCGGAACAGTAGAATGGAGCGGATTGGACCCAGTGAGGAAGGGCTGGTGGACGGGATGGAGTCGGGTGGAGCAAGGGATCCATCGGAGGGGTGGCACGGGTGACAGAGGCATTGGGAACGCTCATCTGCCGCCCGCCGCCTCCCCTCCAGGCACGGCAGGCGTGATGATCTCCCTGAGCCGGATCCTCACTAAGCTGCTGCTCCCGGATGAGCGGGCGAGCACCATCATCTTCTTCCTGGTCTCCGCCGGCCTGGAGCTCCTGTGCTTCCTGCTGCACCTGCTGGTGCGGCGCAGCCGCTTTGTGCTCTATTACACCTCTCGGCCCCGTGACAGCCGCCCGGTCCGGGCAGGCTACCGGGTGCACCACGACGTCGCGTCAGGAGACATCCACTTTGTAAGTGCAGCGGCGTGGCCTGGCCTCCGTCTCCCACGCGGGTGCCCGATCGGCCCTGTTATTGATCCGTTTCTGTACTCTGAGAAGGTCCATTCTGTAGACCACCTTCCTTGACACCCTGTTGGGACAGTAGGAGGTGAGGGCTTTCCAGCTATGGCCGGGGAGAAGAGCCCAGGATCCGTGTGTGGCAGATCAACAGCGGGATTAATGGAAGCCAGGGGAATCCTGTAATAAGTCCCATTACAGCTCAGGGGTTGCCTCTCCGTGAGGACCCCAACACAGACCTCTCCTTCAGGGGTGGCTTCTAAATACCGACTCCTTGAGTAGCTTTAGTCTGGGTCAGCCGATCTTTAGTCTGGGTCAGCCGATCTGCAGTTCTGGAAAGCTAGAGTGCCCTCTAGTGGTCACATCCTGCATTACCCTTACACCCCGGTGACTTAAGGCTGGGCAGAGGGAAGCAGGGCAGGTAAATGTTGTCCCTTGACAAGGAAGCGCACACAGTAGGTGCTAACTTAATGTCTGGCTGACTGTGGCTCCACCATTTGCCCCGGGTACCTGGCCCACGACTCCCATCATTCCTTTCCACCCAGGAGCACCAAACCCCAGCCCTGTCCAGCAGCAGGTCCCCGAAGGACAGCCCAGCCCATGAGGTGACCCACAGCAACAGTGGGGTCTACATGCGATTTGATGTGCCTCGGCCACGAGTCAAACGGAGCTGGCCCACCTTCAGAGGTAAGTGGGATACCGTGGGGTCGCCCAGGCTGAGGCAGCAGGGGCCCCCATGGGCACCAACCAGCCTCTAACCCACCTCAATTCCCCCAAGCCCTGCTGTTGCATCGATACGTCGTGGCGCGGGTCATCTGGGCCGATATGCTGTCCATCGCGGTCACCTACTTCATTACACTGTGCCTGTTTCCCGGCCTGGAGTCCGAGATCCGCCACTGCGTGCTGGGGGAGTGGCTGCCCATCCTGGTCATGGCTGTGTTCAACCTGTCGGACTTTGTGGGCAAGGTGAGCTTTGGGGAACCCCAGGCAGGCGCTGGTCCTTCTGGAGCAATGCCAGGCCGAGGGTACGTGTGAGTTCCGGGTGGGGAGAAGGGAGCCGTGAGTGTCACCATCTCTAGCACTGTCCTGGGGGGTGGGGGAGGGGTATAGCCCCTGCCTGGTCTCTCTGGCATCAACTGTGCTGCAGGCTAGAACCAGCCCCATTCTCCTGCTTCAGTCACTAGTGGACGTGTCCCAGGATGACAGGCACAGGCTGCCAGATGGGCAGCACATCTGTCACACGAGTGGATGGGCTTGGTGTTCAGGACGGCAGTGGCACCCCAGCCGCCCTGCAGCTCAGGTGGCCTATGTCTCTTTGTGGTCAGTTTGCTGCTGCTGTGCTTTATGGAGTATGCAGGGTGGGACCCAGGGCCTTGGCATTGTTGGGCAAGCATTTTACCGCTGAGCCACACCATGAGCCCCTCACCGGGAGGGCTCTAGAATCCCCCAGTGAGGGGCTGGGGGCGTGGCTCAGTGGTAGAGCCCCTGCCTAGAATCCCCCAGTGAGGGGCTGGGGGCGTGGCTCAGTGGTAGAGCCCCTGCCTAGAATCCCCCAGTGAGGGGCTGGGGGCATGGCTCAGTGGTAGAGTCCCTTAGGGAAGAGTTGGGGGAGTGGCTCAGTGGTAGAGCCCCTGCCTAGAATCCCTCAGTGAGGGGCTGGGGGCGTGGCTCAGTGGTAGAGCCCCTGCCTAGAATCCCTCAGTGAGGGGCTGGGGGCGTGGCTCAGTGGTAGAGCTCCTGCCTAGAGTCCCTTAGGGAGGAGTTGGGGGTGTGGCTCAGTGGTAGAGCCCCTGCCTAGAATCCCCCAGTGAGGGGCTGGGGGTGTGGCTCAGTGGTAGAGTCCCTGTCTAGAATACCCCAGTGAGGGGCTGGGGGCGTGGCTCAGTGGTAGAGCCCCTGCCTAGAGTCCCTTAGGGAGGAGTTGGGGGCGTGGCTCAGTGGTAGAGCCCCTGCCTAGAATCCCCCAGGGAGGGGCTGGGGGCGTGGCTCAGTGGTAGAGTCCCTTAGGGAGGAGTTGGGGGCGTGGCTCGGTGGTAGAGTCCCTGCCTAGAATCCCTTAGGGAGGAGTTGGGGGCGTGGCTCAGTGGTAGAGCCCCTGCCTAGAATCCCCCAGGGAGGGGCTGGGGGCGTGACTCAGTGGTAGAGCCCCTGCCTAGAGTCCCTTAGGGAATGGTTTGGGGTGAGGGCTGGGGGCGTGGCTCACTATTCAAGTGTGTGTCTAGCATATTCCAGGTTTCACCCTCTATCGCCAGTACTGTAAAGGGGCAGGCATATGAGATTGAGTGGCCCTTCGGGGGCAAGCCGGACCCAGTCAAGGTTGCTGGGGACAGGGTGTGACTGGAGGGCCTGGCGGGGAGACAGGCTCATGGCGAGGTGGGTAAGCCCAGCCTCCTGGCTCTCTGCAGATCCTGGCAGCCCTCCCCGTGGACTGGCGGGGCACTCACCTGCTCGCCTGCTCTTGCCTGCGTGTGGTCTTCATCCCGCTCTTCATCCTGTGTGTGTACCCCAGTGGCACGCCTGCCCTCCGCCACCCTGCCTGGCCCTGTGTCTTCTCGCTGCTCATGGGCATCAGCAATGGCTACTTTGGCAGTGTGCCCATGATCCTGGCGGCCGGCAAAGTGAGTCCGAAGCAGCGGGAGCTGGCAGGTGAGACCCGCGGGCTCGAGCCGGTGTGCCTGGCACTCTCCTAAGCAGTGGGGACACGACGCTGCCCACACTTGCCGGGTTACAGTTCCGAGAGAGAGATAGCCAATAAACAGACAGATAACAGACAGACGGGATGTGTTTCACCGTGGTGAGTCCTAGGGGCTATTAGCCTGAGAAGTTAGGGCGGATGCAAGGGCTGGGGGCGGGGAGGGAGGAGCTGTGAGGTAAAGAGAAACAATCTTGTAAGACCTGGCTGAGAAGAGGGCTTTTGAGTAAAATCCTGGAGGAAGAAATGAGGGAGACCCGTACAGGAAGCTGCAAGGAACTGCATCCAACCAGAGGAAGCCACGTGTGCAAAAGTCCTGAGGTGTGGCTCAGTGGTGGAGCCCCTGCCTAGAATCCCCCAGTGAGGGGCTGGGGGCGTGGTTCAGTGGTGGATCCTCTGCCTAGAATCCCCCAGTGAGGGGCTGGGGTGTGGTTCAGTGGTAGAGCCCCTGCCTAGAATCCCCCAGGGAGGGGCTGGGGCGTGGCTCAGTGGTGGAGCCCCTGCCTAGAATCCCCCAGGGAGGGGCTGGGGGCGTGGCTCAGTGGTAGAGCCCCTGCCTAGAATCCCCCAGGGAGGGGCTGGGGGCGTGGCTCAGTGGTAGAGCCCCTGCCTAGACTCTCCCAGGGAGGGGCTGGGGGCGTGGCTCAGTGGTAGAGCCCCTGCCTAGAATCTCCCAGGGAGGGGCTGGGGGCGTGGCTCAGGGGTAGAGCCCCTGCCTAGAATCTCCCAGGGAGGGGCTGGGGGCGTGGCTCAGGGGTAGTCTCACAGGCTCTGGAGCCCTGGTAATTGCCCCCACAGTGCACAGGTGAGAAGCCATGGCCGCAGCTTCAAGCCCCACGGCTGTTCTTGGCTCTACTCAGGCCACTCTTGTCCACAGGAAACACCATGACCGTGTCCTACATGTCGGGGCTGACCCTGGGCTCTGCGGTAGCCTACTGCACCTACAGCCTCACCCGCGACGCCCACAGCAGCTGCTTTCAAACCGCCACGGCCAACGACTCCATCCCTGTCGGCCCCTGAGCCAGGCCCACCCGATCCTGCTCCCTCCCCGGGAAGGGCTGCTTGGGCCAGTCACCCCAAGGCCTGAGGACCCTCCCACCCCTGCCTCAGTGCCTGCGGGGTCCTGGCCACCTCCTAAGCCACTAACGCCACCTTGCCACCTTGCCCCCAGTTGCCCGAAGCAGCTGGAACTTGTCTTCCCCATGCAGGGCACCGCCTCCCCGAGTCCTGTGTTTTTGGTCGGACACCTGCCCTCCACCCTCTGTCCCGAGGCTCAACGTTTGTCACACATCACGGTGGGGCTATTCAGCCTCAAAGCCACTCAGAATGGCTGACCGTAGTCTGAGCTGACGCCCTGCAGTGTGACCCCCACCATGGGGTCCCATGGTCTTCAATGTAGTTTTCATTGACTGCACAGGGGGCACCTCCTTGTATTAGAAATCTTGGAGGAAAGCCCCGAACCCCGTTCTGTCCCTTTCTTGTTTGTTCTTGGACACTTCTTCACAACCCTCGCCCCCCCCCCCAACACACACATAAAGCATTAAGTCTGGAAAACTCATTCCTGGGTCTACACGGGCCTCTTGTAGTCATAGCAACAGAGCTGACCTGGGTGCACCCACCTTAGGTGGAGGACTCCCCTCCCCCATCACTCTCTTCCTCCTCCCCCTCCCCCATTAGAGCACAGGCTAAGGGCCACGCCTAACAGGGATGTCCCATTTCCTTCCGGTTCCATTCGGCTTATCCATAATGCAGGGACAGCTGAGATCCACTCATGGCCTGGGCTGCCCCACTCCTGTCCACTGAGAGCCAAGCGATGACCATGACGCGCTTGGAACCCTGGCGAGGAGCGGAAGCCGCGGGGCAGGGCCGGGCTGTAGGACTCCCTGCCGAAGAGAGCCTAGCTGAGCCAGGACACTTGCCTGTCCACACGCTCCGGCCCCAGCTGCAACCACCCTGTCCCAGTCCCTGCTGTGTCCTGTCTACCTGTGTGTTCTCTGACTACCGCACTGGCCATTAAAGATGGCAGAGACTGCCCACCGCTGTTCTGAGGAAGTGTTTGTTGGGGGGAAGGGTGGGGAGACTAAAATGGGGTCCTGATGGGATGTCTTTCCCCACAATGCTGAGGCAGTTGTGGTCCCACCTATGAGACAGCCCGCCTGCCACACACACACACACACACACACACACAGATGCTTGGTCGGGAGCCTGCTCTTGCGTCTACTGCGGAGCATCTGAGACTTGCACTGGCCGTAGTGACCACTGGCCCCACGAGGATGAGAATATATGGATATACGCATCCGGCTCATAGAAAGAAGAGCTCAAACGGGGAGAAAGGGGGAGTGTGTTGGTCCCGGCTCTACCCCTCTGGGGCTGGGAGGCAGGTGCTCAAAGCCCGGAATGGATTCTTCCCATTACAGTCCCCAGGTCTGGTGACAATTTAGAGACATATTGTGTGCGTGTGTGTGTGTGTGTGTGTGTGTGTGCACAGAAGCCAGAAGACCTCCAATGTCCGTTATTATTACATCACCCTGTCTTTCTTACCTTGTCTCACCTAACCTGCTCCTCAACATTTAGGCTACACTGACTGGCCAGTGAACCCCTGGAATCCACCTGTGACCACCCCCACTGGCCATACTAATTTCTTGAAGAAGAGTTCTGTGGATTCGAACTCAGTCCTCCTGCTTGTACAGCCAATGCTGTTCGTCACTCACTGCACGGCCTCCCCAGGTCCAGAGGCCTCCTTCCCCTGTTCTGCATCTCCAATGGGATTGGAAAATGAGGGCTCGGGGGAGAGCCCCACAAGCCCTGGAGCCTCAGAGACTTGCTATGCAACCCCCGAGGGTCTCTCAGTTGGGCCGCCTGATGAAATCAAGACCAAGGTTGTGGTGATACCACAGGTGGACGCTAGAGGGCAGCAGCGTGCCTCTTCCCACCCACCACCTCGTTGTTTCCCCGGCAACCTCTAGCTCCGCCTTCCCACCTTCCCACTTTGTCGCCAACCTCCACCGGGTCTATCTGTTCACATTCACACTCGTGGCTGGCCGGTCCTCCACTTCAGCTTCCACAGGGCCCAGAACTGGTCTCCACCCAGACACAGGTGTGTGACCCTGACCCTTCCAGATGTGGGCTTCGCTTGTACGTGGAGGCCAGCGGGCATCACTGAGCCGGGGCTTCTTGTTTGGCTGGCACTGGGCTCCTGGAGGCACCGCCACGCCTGCTTGCTGTGTGTTTTCTGGGTATGGGACTTAGGCAACCATCTTACTTTCTCCAACCTGTAGCTCTGAAAAGGTTTTAGATTTGTATGTTTGCCTGCGTGTATGTCTGCGCTACACGAAGCCTGGTCAACGGAGAGCATCGTATCCTCGGGAACTAGAGTTACAGATGGTCGTGAGCCGTGCAGGTGCTGGGTATTGAACCCCTGGATCGTCGCGTCCTCGGAACTAGAGTTATATACGGTTGTGAGCCAACGTGGTGCTGGGTACTGAACGCGGATCTTCCGCTAGGGCATCGTTCCGCTGGTAACTCCTAACACACCATCTCTCCAGGCCCTTGCTCTTGGATTTTAAACAAGGCAGACCACTCTGTCCTGGAGAGCGTTCTGAAATGCTGGACCAAACTCATCTCTGCCCAGTGCGGCAACTCCAGGCTGCACCCTCAATTTTGCCCCCTTCTCCCGGGCATGTGGGGCTCCTTCACTGACAACCAGTCTCGTGCGGCTCCAGCCTCCTTCCATTTCTGGGTGTTCCAGAACAGGGGACCTGCCTGGATCTCTACATCGATTCTACCATCCCAGGAACCCAAAATAAGCCACTCCAAAGACATAGTATTTTTCCAATTAAATTTTTTTCTTTTCTCTTTTTCTTTCCTTTTTTTTTTTTTATGAAAAAAGATCACACAGAATTTGCCAACAAACAAAATTCCAAAAGAAACTTAAAAAAAAAACAAAAAACAAAAAACAAAAACAGGAAACAGTAATTACCCCCCACCCCAGAAAGAAAAGAAAAAACAAAACCGAAATCTGGCTTTTCCTTCCTTCAAGATTGTCTGCTCAAAGCCTCCGGGGACCCCACTGGGGGTCTGGCAGGCACAGGGGGACTGGTTAAGTGCTTCGGGCTGAGCTGGGGGCTGGGCTTGGGCCCCCCCTTTCTATCTCCATCTCTCATCCATTTGGGGCACATACAGTACACATGGGCAGGGGTGAGGGTACGGGGGTGGGGGTGGGGGTGAGGGTGGGGGGAGGCATGAAGCCGGTGCTAGACATTCACGATCTAACAGGAAATAAAAAATAATATTCTGCACGTCAGAATGTGTTTTTTTTAATAATTTCATAGCTATTTTTCACAGTTTTAAAAAGTTTATATATATATATTTATATATATTTATCTTTATATATATAATTAAAAAGTTGACTCCATTTAAAGGTGTATGATACAGGGTCAGGCTACAGTAAACTGTACAGGTAACCTTTCGGATCCTCCTGGTGGAGGGCCCGGGCGGGCCGTGCCGGGCATGGGCGCGGATTTCAGCACCAATGGGGATTTCTGTAGTGTAAGGGTCTGGGCTGGGGGGGCCCATGGGGTGTGGTGATGCTCCGGGGCTACCCTCCCATCTGTTCCCCAAGTCCAGGCGGTCCTGAGAGGGCGGAGGCCGGGCATGCGGACGCCCAGATGCCCGGGCGATCGGTGAAGCTGGCTGGCGTTACCCCCCCCCAACCCCCCTGGCCCATGGTAGGAGGTCTTGGATGGGCTCCGTGCTGGCTGGTAGCTGGACTCTGTACCAAACGTCAGTCTGGGTCCTTGGCACTCTCCCTTACCCCATCCACAGAATCAAAGAGTCTACACAGGCCCAGAGCTCAGAGGGTAGCCTCATCAAGCGCATACAAAGTGCTGGAGGGAAGTCCTCCTCGCCGAGGTGACCCTGAGGGGACAGCAGAGCCGGACCCTGACAGCTGAGGTGGGGGTGGGGGTCTCAGCATGAGGGCACCAGGGGATGACCAGAAAGGGTCTGGAAATGTGTGCACATGTGTGCACACACGTGCATGCATACGGGCACACACATGTACACACTCGCACAGGGGCGTCCGCCTGGCCACATGCACACACCCACGAGCACACTGGCATGCACACAACACACGTGGTCCCGCGCCATGGCAGTGGTGGGGAGGGGGGGTCTCTGTGGGCCCCGCTGGGTGGCGGCACTCAGCAGAGCACAGGCACACCATCCGTGGAGAAGATCATGCCTGTGGTGGGCTCATAGGTGCCCGCGAGGTAGTAGAGGCCCTCGCTGTCCTGGTATTTCTTGGTCTTCAGCATCTGTTCATACTGTTCCAGGCCCACCACCAGGCACTTGTGGGACACTGTCTGAACATCATTCTCATCCACATGGGAGGACTGGTACAGGGCGCGCTGTGGGGGCAGAGTGTGGCTGTTAGAAACCGGAGGGAGGGGCTGGAGAGTTGGCTCAGCGGTTAAGAGCACTGACTGCTCTTCTGAAGGTCCTGAGTTCAAATCCCAGCAACCACATGGTGGCTCACAACCATCTGTAATGGGATCTGATGATGCCCCTTTCTGGTGTGTCTGAAGACAGCCACAGTGTACTCACATACAACAATAAATAAAAATCTTTGGGCCATATCAAGTGGGGCTGGAGCGAGCAGAGGTCCTGAGTTCAATTCCCAGCAACCACATAGTGGCTCACAACCATCTGTACAGCTACAATGTACTCTTATTCATAAAAATAAATAAATAAATAAATAAATAAATAAATAAAATAAATAGATCTTTTAAAAAAAATAGAAAGAAACTGGAGGGACCCTCGGATGCCTTAAGGGCAGAGGCCTGGAGACAGGGAGTGAGAGACACATGGGAACCGAGAGAGACAAGCAAGAGATGGAGAGACAATGACAGAGAGACAGACACCGAGAGAGATGAAGAGATGGAGGGACACAGGTGGCAAGGGCGCGCAGGATGCCGAAGGTAAGAACGGATATAATGCTGTCCCCATTGTGTTCAGATCCCCAGAATCCATGTACGCAGCAGATGGGTGTGGCCGTGCGCGCAGACACACGGAAAAGAAATAAAAATGAGAGAAACAACAGAAGAAAAGATGAACAGAGGCGCTTATAAATGCCAGAGCAAGACACAGAAAGGGGGGGGGCACTAGGAGGCCCTGGACCAGCAGCAGAGTCAGTGAGCAGATAGAACAGAGGCAGGGACTCCAGCAGCCCAGAGCCACAGATGGGGGCAGGGGGAGAGAGGGAAGGGAGGGGGAGGGGGAGGGAGGGAGGCTGGTCGGGGCAGAGCCGAAAGCCTGAGGCTCACCCCGTCTAGACGGAGCTTGCACCCAGCACCAGGGCCCACCGCTGCTCCTTACCTCCATGAAGTCCTTCCTCTGGCTGGAGGCCCGCAGGGCTGCAGGGAGGCTGTGCCCTGACTTCTGGTCCCAGTGCTGGGGAGGGGTGGGAGAGGGTAAGTCTCGGCCGTGTTTTCCTCCCATCTGAGACCCCGGGGCCATTTCACACACTCCCTGGACTCGACCTCCCGCTTGCAGGGCCACTATCCGAGCACGCCCACCTCAGACGGTGTGATGGCTTTCAGCTGTCAATTTGACACCACCCAGAATTATCTGCAGAGAGTCTCCATGAGGCACTAAGTCAGGCTGGTTGTGGGTACTGTCTGATGGGGATTATCTTGGTTGTGTTCATTAAGGCGGGAAGACATGGCTCACTGTGGGCGGCTCTATTCCCTGCACAGGGAGCCCCGGACTACAGCAGAGGAAGCTGAGCACCGAGCCCGAATGTGTTCCTTCTCTCAGCTCCTGCCACCGTGACTCCCCACGGAACTGATCCTTACTCCCCCGGGCTGCTTCCCTCAGGGCATTTTATCACATCAACAGAAATAAAACAGCGCAGGTCTACCTTTACACACTGGGGTGTCTTTCAGTTCCCAGCAGCGAAACTCACCTGGCCCTCGTGGAACTGCTTGCCCGGGCTGGTCTCCTCGGGATGGTAGAACCACTTGACCCTCACCACCATGTTGTTGCCCCATGACTCCCACATGCTCTGGATCCGGCCAATATAGGGCAGGTTGGGGCGGCCAGCTGACAGGAAGACCGCACAGTCGCCGATTCGGATCATCTCCTTGCCCCGCACGATGGCCTTGTAGAAGAGCTTGCGGGCCTTGCCTTTCATACCTCGCCGCTGTGAGATGCGACAATCAGGACTAGCGCCCGGCACTGTGCCAGGAACCCACATTGCCAAAGGCAAGGTGCCCCACCAGGCCCTGTCTGGGCAGATCTGGATCCTCAATCCCTGGACCTAAGTCACCCGCCATGAATCCTGGAGGGCTGCGTGGAAGGGGCGCCTTCCTTAGCTTCAGTTTGGAAGTGCTCCCACCTACCCTCTGCCCGGAGGTAAGGAATGGCCAGGGGCGGAGCTAAGGAACTGAGGGAAGAGTTCAGAGCTGGTGTCTGACCAGAGCAGCAGGTCACTGGAGGGGCGGTCTTAGAGGCGCTATCAGGCCCTGGCTCTTCCCTCTCTGTTTCCTGCCAGTGAAGAGTAGTTTCGGCACCACGTGCTCCTGCATTAGCTGAGTGAGGCCCAAGCAATGGAGCTGGAACCAGCACACAGTAGGTGGAAGCAGCACACAGTAGGTGGAAGCAACGAGCCAAAGCAAATCTTTCCTTTTCCTAAGCTGATCAAGTCTCCTAGCAACAAGCAGGAGTGAGCATGCGTGCACACATGCACTGTATGTCTAGGCAGATGTGCGCGTGTCCAGGTGCGTGTATGTATGTGGCAGCCACGGGTATCTTCCTTCACCGCTCTCCATCTTTGGTTTTGTGTGTGTGTGTGTGTGTAATGTGTTATGTATACGAGTGTGCAGATGCCCGCGGAGGCAGAAGAAAGGCTTCATTCAGATCCTTTGGAACTAAAGTTTACGGGCCTTTGTGAGCCACCAGTGTAGACGCTGGGATTCAAACTGCTCCAGTGCCCTAGTGATTTCTGAGACATTTCTCAGTCGTTGGGTCTTTCTTTCTTTCTTAGGGACAGGGCCCCATTATGTAGCCCTGGCTGTCCTGGAACTCACAGGGATCAGCCTGCCTCTGCCTGCTGAATGCTGGGATTAAGGACACATGTCACAAGGTCTCTCACCAAACCTGGAACTCCTCAATATGCCTCTGAAAATGGGGGGAGGGGGAGGGAGAGGGCAGAGGAGGCAGGAAAGGAGGGGATAAAGAAATGCCCCTTCCTGCATTCTGATTATTACTGAATCCCCACTTCTCCGGCCTCACCGAACCTAGGAGCTGATGATAAACACAAGCCAGGGTGTCCTCAAATGCTGAGGGAAGCCACCAGATACCCCAAACCTGTCACCATTAACCCCCAACTCCTCCAGAGTAGCACAACTGGGCAGAAAAAGGGTTCCAACCTCTAGGGGCACCCCGTTGGAGCTGGTCACACAGTGTGGGGACTCTGACCTAGGCCCATGGAGGCTAAGAGCAAGCCCAGGCTGGACCTGTGGAAAGGGAACCCCTACACGTGAGCCAGGCTACTAAGGCTCTCCAGAGGCTCTGGTGTAGGTCTTGGCTGCCCAGGATGGAGTTACTGGGAAGAGGTGAGGAAGCGGAAGGGCGGGGCTTGTGAGCTCAGTAGGTCATTAAGGAATGCCCTCAAGGGAATTCAAGGCCTGGGATGCTCCCCCTCTTTCTTTGCTGCCCGAACATGCTATGAGCAGTCTATTCCCAGAGAGGCTGTTCTGCACTCCGATCCCTGGCCCTTCGCCAGACTAAAGCGATGGCGTCTAGGGCTGGAGCTGGGCTCACTCGGCACGCAGGGAGCCGGAGCTTCCCCCCTCAGGCTGTCATACAGAGGACATGGTCGTCCGTGCCTATAATCCCAGCGTGCAGGAGGACCAGACATTCAAGTTCATCCTCAGCTACACAGAGGGCACTCTGTGGCTGTGAGGGAAAGCCGGGAGACAACACTGACGCTCTGAATCTTCCTCCCCAGGTCTGGGGTGGACTGCTGACCTGGAGGGCGGTTTCCACCCACGTGGAAGCGTCCAGAATAGCTCTGACAGTACCCTCCGCCGAGAAGGGTAGGTACACGTGTACCTCGTCCCATATATATTGCATGTATGGACACGCATGACTTTACTCCTGTGTATTCCTATCTAATGTGTCCATGTCTCTGTGGTCCATTTATTTTTGCTCACTGCTAGCCAAATATGTGATAGATTAAACATACACACACACACACACACACACACACACACACACACACAAACAATTTGTTTTGTTTGTTATTTTGTTGTTGTTTTTTGTTTTTTTGTTTTTTTTGTTTTTCGAGACAGGGTTTCTCTGTGTAGTCCTGGCTGTCCTGGAACTCACTCTGTAGACCAGGCTGGCCTCGAACTCAGAAATCCGCCTGCCTCTGCCTCCCAAGTGCTGGGACTACAGGCGTGTGCCACCACGCCCGGCTTTGTTTGTTATTTTGAGACAGGGTTTCTCTGTGTAGCCCTGGCTGTCCTGGAACTGGCTCTGTAGACCAGGCTGGCCTTGAACTCAGAGATCCACCTGCCTCTGTCTCCCTCCTGAGTGCTGGGATTAAAGGAGTGCGCCACCACCTCTCCTAGCAAGAAAACTTTAAAAGGGAGGGAAGATTTATTTTGGCTCATGCTTTCTGAAGATCTAACTCAAGGTCATTTGACATATGTGCCTGGGTCAAACCCCTGACAAGGAGAGAACTGTTCTCTTCACAACTGACCAGGAAGACAGGAGATGTTCTCCTCAGGACCCACCCTGCCAGGGACCTACTTCCTCTAGCCAGGGACCACTTTCCACGCGTTTCGACAACATCCAACATGGCGGCGCCACTACTGTGGATGGAGTAATCAGAGCACGGCAGTGTGTGGTTGGTGGGGGGTGGGGTGGGAGTTGGCACTGTTCGGTTCATAGCAGCACCCGTGCATGCACACGTGTGCCTGAATGGTGCCCGTGTGCATGAGCATGTGTGTGCACATGTATACACGTGTGTGTGCTTTTGGCATATGTAGGTGGATAGCTGACAGTGGAGTAGGGGTGCATAGAACTGGCTTCTGGAAGATCATCCCCAACTGTCAGGGTAGAGGTATGACCCCTGGGCTTTGCCACACATGGGCTGCTTGCTCAGAGTCCACACTGGGTGCAAGTCGGGGGGTGGGGGGGAAGGGGTTCACTCTGGCCATTTGCTGCTTCAGGGTTCGGAACTTGAGGTTCAAAGGCAGGGTGATAAGACAAGCAGGCCGGCTGCTGATGGGTTTGGAATGGCTTGAGCATCACAGGAGGGCCTGTGTGGATCCCTACAGGGTCCATGCATGAGCTTCAAGATGAAGGTTGTGAATTATAAGGGCAGGGCCACACTGTACAGGGCATGGGCTCTGGGATGAGATGAATTCTGGAACCCAGGGCGCTCCTCTGGAACTCAGGACCCCCTTACCCCACGATTCCCGTCCAGGAACCTTACCTGGGTGGGTTTGCCAAACCACTTCCAAAGCTGCCGGGCAGGCAGGAAGGCAGCAATCTTGGGCCTGTTCTCCACGGAAGGCAGACGCTGCCGCTTGGCCAGCTCCTTGGTGGTAGGCAGGTGTACGCCTTCTCTCTTCTTGGGTCTGCTCTTGGCCCCAGCCCCAGCCTGGGTCTTGGGTTGAAGAGTCTGCTGGGGCTGGGGTGGGGGCTGGGGCGGTGGCTGAGTGGCGGGGGGTGCCTTCTTGCCTGGGGAGTGAGCTGAGGAGCGTGCCTTGCTAGGTGGCTTGGATACCTTAGTGGGGAGCGCTGGCTGTGTGGAGGGACCAGCAGCGGGGGCAGGGGCTGCTTCGTCATCTGAGCTGCAAGAAGAGTCCTCGTCTGTGGTGGAAGAGGAAGAGGAGGAGGAGGAGGAAGAGGAGGAAGAAGATGAGGACGAGGAAGAGGAGGAGGAAGAGGAGGAAGAGGAGGAGGAGGAGGAAGAGGAGGAGGACGAGGAGGACGAGGAGGAGGAGGCAGGAGAGGAGGCCCTGGAGCTGGCAGCACTGCAGACCCGGCCCCCTGCACCCCGGCCGTCCTCTCCATTCTTCTCAACATCCTCCTCGCCCTCTGTCTCCGAACCGCTGCTGCTGCTGCTGCTGCTGCTACTGCTGCTGCTGCTGCTGCTGCTGCTACTGCTACTGCTGCTACTGCTGCTGCTGCTGCTGCTGCTGCTGGAGGTGGTCTCTGACTCCTCTGCCCCATCTTGTTCAGCCTGGGCCTTGTCTGGGCTTTTGGAGTTGCTAGGATCTTCTAAAGGAAGCCCCGGCCCGGGCTCCTGAGCGAGGTCTCCATCTAGACCCTTGGGCCAGGTGGCCTTGGGCTCACTGCTGCCGACAGCTGGTGAGTAGCTGCCCAGGCTGAGCAACCCCGTGGACTCGGGCCAACCCCCGGGCCCTGGATCTTCCCGCAGGAGGAGGGCCTCTTTGGCCTTCTTGCTTTTGGGGGACATGACCCCCTCGTGGTCCAGTTTGACAAGCAGTTCGTCATCTTCTCCTGGCCTCCGGGGGCCTTTGGCGCCTGACCCCTCGGCGGCCCGAGCCTTCTTGGGTTTGGGGCGAGTGGCAGGCATGGTGACAGGCATGGTGACGAGTGGAGCTGTGGCGGGGGTTGGGAGCTCCCCAAAGGGCTCTGGAGCTGGGCAGCTGGGGAAGGTGGGCGGTACGGGGCTGGGCTGTGCAGAGACCGAGCGTGCTTTGGGGGCTCTGGCCCGCTTGTCCGCTGGCTCTGGGGTACTCTTCTTAGAATTTGGAGTGCTGATGGGTTCCAGGGCCAAGGGAGCACTGGGGGCCTCATTGGTAGCAGCCCCTTCCTCCAGGACAACAGCTCTGTCTGATAGAGAGATCACAACTAGAGGTCAAGGGTGGAGAACGCTGGGAGAAAGGTAGGACTTCCTGCTGGGTGAGCGAGAATCAGAAAGGGCCTGGTGGAACCCTCGGTGGGAACCTGGGGGCAGGCCCCTCCCTGTGTGAGCCCCTGGGGAGGCCCTTCAAACGTTCTCCAACTCCTTGAATCATGAAGTGAACCATACGAAACTGCTCAGAGTCTTAAGACGGAGATAAGTCATTTACGGGAAGCCCCAAGCCCCGGCGTCCAATTCCCACAGTGATCTCATGCCCACACCTGCTAGGACAGGGAACTCACCAGCCTTGGCTTTGGTGCTAGGTTTCCGTCCTCGCCCCCGAGCCTTGCCCCCCGTGGCCTCCTGAGGCCCCGTGGCGGCCCCTTCTTTGACTTCCCCTGTGTCTTTGCTGGTCTTCCTACTACGGCGTTTTGCGCTGGGCACTAGGAGTGCTGGGGAGGGCTCAGCACCTTCGGGACAGAGGGACAGTGTCTCAGGTGTTACTGATCCAGGCTTCTTGCATATAGGGGGGATAACCTGCAGCTAACCCATGTTCAAGGGCTCAGCAATAGGGCCTACTACAATCATTCTGTGCTGGAGTTGTAGCTCAGTGGTAGAGCCCCTGCCTAGAATCCCCCAGTGAGGGGCTGGGGTGTGACTCAGTGGTAGAGCCCCTGCCTAGAACCTCCAGTGAGGATCTGGGGCGTGGCTCAGTGGTAGAGCCCCTGCCTAGAACCTCCAGTGAGGGGCTGGGGCATGGCTCAGTGGTAGAGCCCCTGCCTAGAATCCCCAGTGAGGGGCTGGGGTGTGGCTCAGTGGTAGAGCCCCTGCCTAGAATCCCCCAGTGAGGACCTGGGGCGTGGCTCAGTGGTAGAGCCCTGCCTAGGATCCTCCAGTGAGGGGCTGGGGCATGGCTCAGTGGTAGAGCCCCTGCCTAGAATCCCCCAGTGAGGGGCTGTGGTGTGGCTCAGTGGTAGAGGCCCTGCCTAGAATCCCCCAGTGATGGGCTGGGGCATGGCTCAGTGGTAGAGCCCCTGCCTAGAATCCCCAGTGAGGGGCTGGGGTGTGGCTCAGTGGTAGAGCCCCTGCCTAGAATCCCCCAGTGTAGACCTGGGGCATGGCTCAGTGGTAGAGCCCCTGCCTAGGATCCTCCAGTGAGGGGCTGGGGCGTGGCTCAGCGGTAGAGCCCCTGCCTAGAATCCCCAGTGAGGGGCTGGGGTGTGGCTCAGTGGTAGAGCCCCTGCCTAGAATCCCCCAGTGTAGACCTGGGGCATGGCTCAGTGGTAGAGCCCCTGCCTAGGATCCTCCAGTGAGGGGCTGGGGCGTGGCTCAGCGGTAGAGCTCATATCTAGCTTGTACAAAGAGAAGAACCAAAGAAGAGAGAGCCGAATGCCAGCCCGATCTGTGGTGGGAACCTGGGCAACGCTGAGCAGGTCTGTGAGCTGCTGGGCAGCCAGGCAAGGGCCTAGGTGTGGGCCCCAGCCGGGCCCCTCAGGACCCCTCCCTCTGGTCCCCGGGCCGTAGGTTCCCCACTCACATTGGATTTTATAGTCAGGCGGCAAGAGGCGGATGTGTGAGAGGGGGATCCTGCCCGTGTCTCCGTCATCAAACTCCACAGTGATCAGGTCTCCGTCGTCTTCCAGGTCCAGCAGCCCTGAGGAGAAGGGCAGGTCAGGAAGCGCCTGGGACTACAGCCCAGGCCACAGAGGCACAGCCTTCGAGGGCCCTGGGGTGTACACACTGGTGGGCAAGCGTGGGAGTTACGGGCCACAACGGTCACGGATGGAGAGCCGGCTCTCTCATTTCTGGCTCTGTTTCTTACAGAACAGGGGCTACAGACGAATGACCATATACATCTCTGGGTTTTCTCATACACAAGACCCAAAGCCACTTTGAAAAGCCAAGTACATGAGCTCTGAATGGCAAAGACAAGAAGCGAGGCACAGGCCCACATTCTAGAACATTCCATCGGAACAGAGTCACAGTTGGTGGAGGTTCTGAGGTGACCCTCACGCATGCCAGACAAGCATTCTACCAGCCAGCCACCTCCTAGCCACTGATCTCACTTTCATTTGTTGAGACAGGGCCTCACTTAATTATCCAGGCTGGCCCTGAACTAACTCTATAGCCCAGGGAGGCCTTGACCCTGTGATCCTCCTGCCTCAGTCTCCCGAGTTCCTGACCAAGTCTGGATGACTTTGGCTTTGGCAGGAGACAAGGCCGATAAGGGATAAAGTCAAGGCTAACGACACCAGAGACCCCAATACCTACTGAAGGAATCCGTACAAGCGACATGAATAGAAAGATCCGTGCAGCTTTCGACCAAAAGGTACTGGGTATATCCAAATACTAAACATGGGGACACACCTGCCCTTTCTACTATGCCAAACACTAAGGCCAAATCCTCAGAGGCACAGGTCTTGTGGCCCTGACCCAGTTGAGGCGAAAGGTCCTATCCATGCCAGTATTGGGGAATCCCTGAGCAGAAGCTTCCGCCCACCCACCAGCACGCAGAGCTCCATCCAGACTGGCTCTTCAATCTCTCTCTTCACCAAGCATCAACACAGATGCCCGGGCAATCTCTAATTAGGGGAAGAGGAAAAGCAACTGAGACCAGGGGGGGACACAGAAGGCGAAAAGGAGCCAAAGGAATCCAAACAAACGAACAAACACCCTGTGTAAGATTCTGCAAAATCAGATGGGCTGACGGGGCAAAGATTTCCTTGAAAATTAACCCTCAAGGGAGTGGGAAAAAAAATCATGCCGAGAGCATGCTGGCCAGGCTCAGGACTACAACTCTGAGAGGCCCCCGGAGGCGGCTGGGGAGCACACAGCCCTTCATAGTACTGGAAGACAAAGTCTCAGAATGCCCGACTCCTGGGCAAACTTTTACTGTCGTAACACGGTTTCTAGAGACTGATCAGTGATTTACAGATGGGAAAAGACATTTCTTAGCTCAGTCGTGGCTGAGACCATACTGAACACCTGTTGCTCGGTGGTATACAGTCTTCTAGTGTGTAAAATGTGAGGCGGCCAAGGGCTGTGTCATGTTTGGCCTTTTGGTCCCAGAGACACCCACATCCCCAGGAGGGCTGATTTTGGAATGACTGAGGCTTGAACTGCTCAAGTATCCGCTTCATCTGTCTGTCCTGACATCCTTACTATTTATCTTCTTGGGTACCCATTTTGTTTCCTTGTTAAGACTTACTGGTTTTTATTATGTGTATGTGTGTGCCCCTGCATGAGTTTGCGTACCACGTGTACGCAGAAGCCTGGGAGGCCAGCAGGTGGCATAGGGTCCCCCAGACTGGCCTTACAGATATCTGTGAGCTGCCAAGTGGATGTGGGGACCGACCGTGCGTCTTCTGCAAGAGCAGTCGGCATCTTCAACCCCCGAGCCGTCTCTACAGACACATACCCATTTTTCCTTTTGGCTTTAAACTATGTATTCGCTTGTTTGTATTCACACGCCTGTAAGGGCCCGAGCGCACTCGAGCGTGCAGAGGCCGGCGGTAGAGGGCGTCGGTGACCTCCATTATCCCTCTCAACCTAGTCCTTCAAGGCAGGAGGGGCGCTCCCTGAAGCCAGAAGCTTACACTTTCTGTTAGGCTAAAAGGCAGCAAGCCCTCACTGATCGCCCTGTCTCCACACCCCGCGGAGCTGGAGTTGCAAGTGTGTCCGGGATGTAGAAGATGTGGCTTATCGCACAGAGGGGCTAGCATCTGAGTTCTGACTTTCGTGCCTTGGAAGCAAGCATTCCTGGCCTCTGAGCCGTCATCCCATCCCCCACCCCATTTGTTTTCTGTCTGCTTGTCTTCTCTGTGTGATTAACAGCATCCCAGACTTCCCACACGTGGAATACTCTGTGCCCAGAGTATTGTTGGTGCTGCTATGGGATGGGCACCTTCAGAGGTGGGGCCTAACTGCAGTGGCCAGTCACTGGGGGCATCCTTTCTGAAGGTGGTATTGGTGTGCCCTCTACCCGCACTCTCTGCTTCCTGTTTACCGTGAGGTGAACACGATGTTTATCACGCTTCATGTTATTATCACGACATCACAATCAGCCACGTGACTGGACAACCACGATGCTCTACTTCACAGACTCAGAACCAACAGTCCCAAGGACGCGAACAGCAACATGCCTGCTGAGACTTGCAAGTCAAAACAGGTCCTCCTGCCCTGACATTTTTCTGGCGGGTATTTTGTCCACTCTAACACAGTATCCATGGAGAGGGGGAGCCAGCCTCATGCCTTAGCCACAGGAACTGGGTTTTAACGGGCCCAGCCCAGTGGACTCAACTGTAGGAGCTTCAAGGGGACCTCATGAGCCAGGTCAGTGGGGAAAGCAGGAGCGTGAGCCATTCCCTGATGGCCCGTGTGCAGCCAGAACGCCTTCCCAAGGAGCTGGTGTGCAGCCCGCCTACAGATCCCATTCCAAGGTCAGACACCAAGACCCCGGATCCTGCAGACTTCATCTGAATAGCCCGGATCAAGCCAGACCAGAAAGGCCTTCCAGGAATTTATTTATGCACACCAGCAACAGTGCCCGCTGGTTTAAGCCAGCTGGGAGCTGGTTTCACTGACCAGATGAACAGATAGTGACTTTTTAGGAGTTGGGAGAGCTGGGGAGGAGAGCCGTCTCACCTCGGACCACTGTGCCTGGGTACAGGCAGCGGTACTGTTGGCTCCAGTAGGCGGCGATCCTGGTCCCCTGGGGCAAGAAGCGTGTAGAGGCCGGCCTCACGTCTATAATCTGGTAGAGTACAGACTGAGGGTCAGAAGGTGACCGAGAGCTCGCTCACTCCAGTCCTCCCCCTGGGTGGGGCCCCTCCCCCTGGGTGGGGTCCCTCCCCTCCCCCACTCACCGCCTCCTGCAGTAGCTGCTCCAGGCAGTAGATGTGGGGTCGGTTCCCACGCTCACCTTCCACCACCACGCGGTATCTGCGGGGACAGGGACAAATATACAACAGGGCAGGGGCCATAGGACTCCGGTCCAGAAACTGAACTGTCCCAAGCCAGCAATGCCAGCTCTGCCGCCAGGTCCATGGGAATTAGCTTTAGGGTCAGATGTCTGTTAAACTATATCAATATAGATTTATATTGTATGTTTTACATATGCACATATAGTAAGATATATCATGTTATATCATATCATGATCAGCCACGTGATTGTACAGCCACGATGCTCTATTTCAAAGACCTAGAATCAACAGACCCAAGTAATATATATAAGATATAGTAACTACATAATATATAATAGCATATATGTTATATATGTTAATATATAATATATTAATGTTTTTATATATTAATATGTTACTATATAAATATGGATTGTGTTCTGGCTCTTCCTGTATCCAGCTTCCTCATTTCTATAATTCAGGAGCAAGAGAGCGTGCCCAGCCAGGGACCCTCATTCCAAAGGAGGGCCGGAGGCCTCACCCACTTCCTGCTGGACCCCACGGGCCCCCTAGCTCTGCCCAACAGAAGTCAGGGTTGATTTTGGCCCCCAGTGACTCCCCAGAACTCCCGACACCGGTGCTCTCCCACCTCAGAGAGACTGAGGAGTAACCTGCCCAGGAGGCCCTGAAGCAGAGCCTGGTGTGGGCGTGGGCACGGGAGCCGAGCCAGCGGTGAGCACTCACATGTCGGGCGAATGCACGGTCTGCACGTGGCCCGCGTACAGCAGCTTGTCGTCCATGGGGATGAGCACGCGCAGGCCGTCCTTCAGCTCCTCCTTGTCAATGATGCAGGAGCGGGGGGCTGCAGAAGGTGGGCAGTGAGGCCAGGCAGAGTCAGAGGTGTCTGGGGGGACACCATCCCGGGGCCTTCCTGGGGACTCTGCTAGCCCAGGAAATGAAGGCTGTGGAGTGTCCAGGTAGAGTGGCGGGGCGTGCGTGTATACGGCTGTCCTCATATACACTGGGTCCCAATTGCACGCGGGGTGGGGGATGGGCAGCCCCCCTTCCTGGTCTTTATAGACAACTAGGAAGATCTCAGGTGAGTGAAAAGCCAGGAGTAACAACCTTCTCCATCCCATAGATGAATAATCCGCTCAAGGTCCTGGGCCGTGAAGACCCCCAGTGGATGTTAAAGGTACCTGCTTCAACACAGTGCCCAGCCCAGCCCCCTGACCCACAGACACTGCCCAGCCCAGTTTCCCTCTTTTTCTTCTCCGTAAGGCTTCGTAGCCTGTCAGAGGCAAACATGGAAAAGACCCCAACTGGGGCTGGTGATGGTGGCCTGTCATTCCAGTGACACAAGAGACACAAGATTGAGGTGCATGGCCAGCCTGATCGACAGACACAGGGAGCTCAAGGCCAGCCAAGGCAACTTAGAGAAAGTCAATATTGAAAAGTTAGAAGGATGGGGCGTGGCTCAGTGGTAGAGCCCCTGCCTAGAATCCCCCAGGGAGGGGCTGGGGGCATGGCCCAGTGGTAGAGCCCCTGCCTAGAATCCCCCAGTGAGGGGCTGGGGGTGAGTCTCCGTAGTAGAGAGCCTGCCTAGAATCTAAGAATAAAGGGCCCAAAAATACTTGTTTAGAATGGCTGGAGATGTGGCTCAGCTTGTGTGAAGCTCAAAATAGATGATAGACAGACAGACAGACAGACAGACAGACAGACGGACAGACAGACGGACAATTAAATAACAAGTACACGGATCAAGCAGCCCTGGAGTCTGGCAGTGGAAGGAAAAGCCGCTCCTCCACCCTACCTGCTCCTGCACCTATCTCACTCTAAAGCTGGGCTTGACGGTGCCAGTTGCTCTGGCCAGCCGAGGACAGAGCGCTAGCTCTGCACAGTCAGGGAGACCGTCTCAGGCACGCCCATGGGCCCTAGGGACACCACTCTTATCCTTGTACTGCACACTCCATGACATTCCGGGCAGAGTGCCGCAGCCGGGACCCTCACCCGCCAGCACCCCGAGCGTGTGCCTGCTGCGGTCAGCGCTGCTATCCAGACACGTGAGGACGCTACTGGTTGCCCCGCTGCCAGGATGACTAGGACCCCCCCCACCCCCCACCCCTGCGCGTCAAGCACTGACCCCACATGCTCCCCACAGTTCACCCCCACCGTCCCTCCACCTAGCTCAGACCGTAAGGTTCCAGGTACCCTCCACAGGGCATCGTTACAACACCCCAAAACTGAAGCCCTCAAACACCAGCGTGTGATTGTCCACACCCCACCCATCTCACAGCTTCGCTGTGGACCCCTAACATCAGCCCTTACCTGGTTCTGCTCACGTGACCCACCACCCCACCCGTCCGTTCTCCCAACTAACCCATCAGGCGCTAAGCACTCCCTGTCCCATGCTGTCCCGATGGGCTGGGGCTTCCTGCCCGTCGCTTCCTGCTTGCACAGCCCGGCTAACATTACAACGCACACTGAGACCCATCCCTCCGCAGCCCTACCACAGGCTGGAGAGGCCGGGGTGGAGCTGCCCCAGCCTCAGGGCCTCACCCTGGGCTGCTAGGGAACCCCTGAAGCCTCTCGGGACACTCACCTGGGGTCAAAGGTCTCTCTGCGGCGCCCCCACGGGGCAAGTGCTCGTCCTCAGAGAAGCTTGAGTCCTGGTTGGGCTCGAAGTCCTCCTCCGCCGCCATGCTCTCCATCAGCTTGCTCACAGCACCGCCTTTTCCTCGGCTCTGGGGAGGACACACACACACACACACACAGACACACACTGATGGCTCTGCACGAGGCACAGGCCACTCTGTCATGCTGGGAACATTCCTGAGAAATCCAGGGCCCCGGTCAATGTGCAGAGGCACCGTAACCCAAGCCTTGTGTACTTAGCACAGTGACTGGTACTCAGCGCTCAGTACTCTCCTCGTGTTAGCACAGCGGGCACCTTGCCGCTGCCTTCGAGAAACTGATCCCTAACCACATAGAATGAAGGTGAGGCTGAGCCAGGGTTATGGGAGTCGCTGATAGCACACCCAGGCGTATACTCAGGTATGCCATGGCCCTCTGTCAACAGACAGAAGCCTCAGCACACCCACGGGGAGCCCTGCTGAGGTCTTTAGGGTAGTGGTTCCGTGGCCCTGGGCTGCCAGCAAGGTTGGAGTCTTGGCTGAGAGTGGAGCTCGTCACACCCACGGGACAATGACGACAGTGGGACTAGGGGCGTTGCTCGGCCGCGTCTGGAACTGGGCCCCAGTGCAGCCTCGATGCAGAAGCCGCTCTGGCACACTTACCTCCTTCTTGGCTTCTTTCCCTCTGGCCTTGGCTTTGCTACGTTTGGCAGTCGCCAGGGCCCCTGGGTGGGGTGCCCTGGGGTCAGGCAAGGTGGAAACACGGGGTGGTGGCAGCGGGGCTGCTGACCCAGCCTCTTTCCCTTTCTTCTTCTGGAGAAGAAAGCCAAAGGTAAGGGATTGTCACAGGGCATGGAGGGCCCAGGCCGCCGTGGCAAGGAGGAGACACAGCTCACAGGAGGGATTAGAAAGTCCAGACTTGTTAGCCACGAAGGCCTGCTTAATTCAACAGAAGAGAATGACTGATGCCTTCACCAGAAGGCCGGGGTGCTTGCCGGTTAACAACCTGTGATCTCTTGCTGTTCTGTGGCGCCGGCCTCCCTGGAACCCCCACTATCCTGGGCATTGTCTAGACCCTTATCCTGAGCTGTGTCTCCGTGAACGGGAGCCCATGCTTGTGAGAGAGTCCCACGCACTGCGCCCTCCGTGGACACGATCCTTCCGGATGTGCCACAGGTCCCTCCGCCCTAGGCCCCAGCCCTGAGCTCCGTTCATCAGACAATACAGCTCGTTCTTAAAGGTCACGGGGGCTTTGCTCCTTTGCAAGGGAGTTTAGATGTGTCTAGGCCTGAAGCTTTGTTGTGGTAACTGTCACGTGGCCATCTCTTCCCAAGGTTTTACGGTGCTTAGACGTGTAAGAGGAATAAACCATGAGGTCAGACTCTAGGAATTTCAAACCGGAACCTGATAAAATGGAGCTAACCTGGGCTTCATTTTTCACCTCCCACAGATCACCTCCCCGTGAGGCTTACTCCTTCCTCTCCACAAGTGTTCTAGGTTTTACTCATAATTATTTTTATTAGATCTTTGTATTTATTTATTATGTGTGGGGGGCGTGTAACTGCCAGTGTGTATGTGAAGACTGGTGAACACCTTGCCAGAGTCAGCTCTCTCCTTCCACAATGTAGGGTCCCGGGATTGGACTCGGGGCATCAACCGTCAGGCCTGGGAGCTAGTGCGTTTGCACACTGCGCCGTCATGCCAGCCCTCACAACTGATTTCTATCATTACCATATACTTTATTGTACCAACAAACACACAAAAGTGCTGACATGACAATCTCTGCAACAACTCCCCCGTGGAAGCCTGGGCATCTGTACAGAACGTTCCAGAAACACACACAACCAGGTCACTACACAGAAATATTTACGTGTGAGCTTTGGGGTTTGCGATATTAGGGATGTTTCATAAGCTTTGGGCATTCTAGGCAGGGGCTCTACAACTGAGCCACATCCCCAGCCCCTCCCTGGGGGATTCTAGGCAGGGGCTCTACCACTGAGCCACACCCCCAGCCCCTCCCTGGGGGATTCTAGGCAGGGGCTCTACCACTGAGCCACGCCCCCAGCCCCTCCCTGGGGGATTCTAGGCAGGGGCTCTACCACTGAGCCACGCCCCCAGCCCCTCCCTGGGGGATTCTAGGCAGGGGCTCTACCACTGAGCCACGCCCCCAGCCCCTCACTGGGGGATTCTAGGCAGGGGCTCTACCACTGAGCCACGCCCCCAGCCCCTCCCTGGGGGATTCTAGGCAGGGGCTCTACCACTGAGCCACGCCCCAGCCCCTCCCTGGGGGAGTCTATAGACACACACTCTATATTTTGCTTTGCTCACAGGTTCACTGAGGTCTTGCTATGAATATCTCTGAGTATCCCTGGCCTGCACCGAGGCTCTATTTTGCTTAGGGCTAGCCTATGGCACAGAGGGAACAGCTTTATTACCCATTCAAATGCTATCAAAGCCCAAGAAGAGCCGGGCAGTGGTGGAGCATGCCTGTAATCCCAGCACTCTGGGAGGCAGAGGCAGACAGATTTCTGAGTTCGAGGCCAGCCTGGTCTACAGAGTGAGTTCCAGGACAGCCAGGGCTACACAGAGAAACCCTGTCTTGAAAAAACCAAATCCAAAAAAACCAAAACACCAAAACACCAAAAAAAAAAAAAAAAAAGCCCAAGAAGAACGACAATAAGACCTTACCGGTGCTTTCTAGCGGCCAAACTCCTGGAAGGGCATTTAAAATGGTTTAGCTGTTGCCCAGGCCCCTGTAGATATGTGTGAGACTCCTCAGGACTCTGCAGTGAGGCAGCCTCCTCCTGGGCCTCTCAATATAGAAATCTAGACACTCCACCCTGCAGGTGGGGTGGGAGCTAACCAACGTCTCACAGACAGGGACATCCAAACATAGAACTGGAAATAACCTAGGTGTCCAGGGAACTGTCACGGACGGTGGCACCCACACGTCCTGCTGTCCCATGCCTCTGCTACAGGCTCCGAGTTGAAGGCCACCGCCCAGGTAACCAGCACGCTGAAACTTTGCTTCAAACCTCAAGACTACAACACACATGTGGCAGTGGGAGAGGAATCAGAAGTTCAAGGCAAGCCTGGGCTACAAGAGACCCTGTCTAAAAACCAAAACTGGAGTTGGTGGCAAGGCTCGGGAGGTGAATGGGCTTCTCATGCAAGCCCGCTGGTCAGGTTTGATCACCAGAACCCACATAAGGGTCAACGGAGAGAACCAGCTACACACAGTCGTCCTCCTGCCTCCACACATGTGCCAAGACACATACAAAGCCTCAGCAAACACACACACACAAACCATACACACACATACACATACCATACACACATACCATATATATAAACACAAACCATACACACTCATACATATACCATACGCACACCACACATACACAAATCATACACATACATATACCATACACACCACATACACACACACCACACACACACCATACACACACATACATATACCATACACACACCATATACACACCATACACACACACCATACACACACATACATATACCATACACACACACACCATACACACACCACACACATACCATATACACAAACACAAACCACATACACACATACATATACCATATACACACCATACACACACACCATACATACGCATACATATACCATATATACATATACCATACACACACCATATACACACCACATACACACACCATGCAAATGCATACATATACCACACACACACCATACACACACCACACACATACCATATACACAAACACAAACCACATACACACATATATACCATATACACACCATACATATGCATACATATACCATACACACACATACATATACCATACACACACCATATACACACCACACACACCATATACACAAACACAAACCATACACACATACATATATCATACACACACCATACACACACCCACACAAACCATACATACACACACATACATATACCATACATACCACCATACACACACATACATATACATATGTATACCATACACACACACACCATACACATACATATACCATACACACACACACACAACCATACACACACATACATATATCATACACACATACCATACATAACACACCATACATATACCATACACATACACACAACCATACACACACATACATATATCATATATAAACACCATACATAACACACACCATATACACATACATATACCATACACACACACACACACACACACACACACACACACACAAATATGTGCTGTGGTTAGAGACAAGAGTCACCAAACCCAGAAACCTTTTCTCTTTACAAACTGCCTATGCTGGATATTTTGTTAACAGTCACCTCACACAGGGTTCCAGGTATTTATTCACATTTTAAACCATTATCCTCTCATAATGAGAGACTAAGGCCCTCTGTGTGGAACAGGAGGAGGAGGCTAGGTCTCTCATGAACCTTCTACGGGCACACTGCTCACATCAAAGCCACGCCCCAAGGATGGAGGCCAGGGGCCCTGTGCTGAGGCCTTACCTTCCTGGGGTCCTTCCTGTCCTTGGCTCGCCCGGTGTCCTTCCGTGGGCTAGGGGCACCACCCCTGCCACAGCGGCTAGGCTTGGCGGCGGGCGCGGTGTTGCTGGGCGCCTGGACTGCAGCGGAGGCGTCGTGTAAGAAGATGCGCTCGCTCCTGCGTCGGGTCCACAGGTCGTCATCGCTGGCCTCTGGCCCCGCCTCGAAGCCCGGTTCCTTGGGGCCACGAACCTTCCGGCCTTTGCGTCCCTTCTCTGAGGCCAGCTTGGCCTTGTCTGGGCTGGTGGGACCAGAGGCCCGGGCTCCAGGTCCGGGTGCGGCCAGAGACTGGCCTGGCTCCCCGACCCCTTTCTTGGCCCGCAGCAGCCCAGCAGGTGACTGTTTGGGGACCTTCACTTCACTCTCTGAGTCTGTGTACTCGAACTCTGTGCCTGGAGGTGGGAAGGAGGAGGTTGGGGCTGGTGGGTGGGTCTCCACGGGCCCCCTTTCCCATCCACCTGCCCCTGAGAGGTCACCAGCAAGAAATCCACAGACCCATTTCACCCAGTGACACGCTGTCCTGTTACCAGGAGGAGGTAAACTGAGGCTCAGAGAAGGACAAGGGTTTGTCCAAGTCCCCTATCCCCTACCCCGCGGCTCTTCTCTGCCTCTCACCCCAAGAACACCACTGAAGTATGTCGGTCCTAGGCCCACATGAGGCCCCTGATGCTGCCTCTCAGGAAGCCCCAGAAACTAGGCAGGTTGGGGCAAGTGCTGCACAGGGAGCAGTGGGGAAAGCCCCAAGCCTGAGGCTTCTACCTCCTGACAAACTCCCTTCCTGCTCCTGGGGTCCCTGACCAGCCAGGCCACTCCCTGCTGAGAGGCTCCTCACAGGTCCCCTCCCATCCCCTATAACAAGTCCCTACATAATGAGGACCCTCTTCCTTGTGCCCTAAATCTGAGACACACTACTAGACTTCAAGGCCACTATCCCTCCTCCCTCTTCTACCTTTCCTGACCTTCGAGGTGCTGTTCCACTGCTCCCTCAGCCTAGGCTACGACCACCTCGACAGGAAACACGGGTGTGCCACAACCCACCTTATCCCCGGGGTGTTCCCTGAGATTCACAATGCCCCTGCCGCTGTCATAACAATCCTTCCCCATGCTTCTAGCCTCTCTGTCCACATTGTGGCCCATCCCAGACTGCCCTGGTCTAAAAATAGCTCTCAGAGTTCTGTTGGGTTCTTTCCCTACGAAGCTCAAAGACGACGGAAAGGTATATACATATCTATCATCCCATAGACCAGATAGCCTGGTGGGTTGACAGTCCCCTAGAAGGCCAGAAACCCCTCCAAAAGGACCTGGGGGCCCAATCCCAGCCCTACTGACTCTCAGGCAACAGGAAGCCTATTTACAGGGGCCCCCATGGGAGGCCCTCTCAGAGGCAGCCACAGAGGGGGTCGGGAAACCTGGTGAACAAGAGTCCCTTCAAAGCCTAAAGATTTTGTTAATGAACTTGTTAATAAGCTTGTCCCTGATGAAAATCTCCCCCTGTGCCCAAGTGCTCAAGGCTCTTCCCCAGTTTCTTTTCTATTAGTTTCCGTGTGTCTGATGGAAGGTGTCTGATGTGGAGGTCCTTGATCCATTTGGGCTTGAGCTTGTACAAGGAGATAAGAATGGATCGATTCGCGTTCTTCTGCATGCTGACCTCCAGTTGAACCAGCACCATTTGTTGAAAAGGCTATCCTTTTTCCACTGCATGGTTTTAGCTCCTTTGTCAAAGATCACGTGATTATAGGTGTGTGGGTTCATTTCTGGATCTTCAATCCTATTCCATTGATCTACCTGCCTGTCACCATACCAAGACCATACAGTTTTTAACACTACTGCTCTGTAGTACTGCTTGAGGTCCGGGATACTGGTTCCCCCAGAAGTTCTTTTACTGTTGAGAATAGTTTTAGTTGTCCTGGGGAAGCAGCTAGAAATGGAAGGAGGGGGGCATTCCTGTATATGAGGAGGGTTCAGGACACACAGTCAGGCTTGAGAGTTGAGCTTTTGGGGTTCTGGGGTGTAGAGCAGTAGTTGCTTGCCTAGCATGCATGAAGCCCTGAGCTCCAGCACCAGCACCAGCCTGCTTGGTGGTGCATGCATGTAATCTCGGCACTCAGAAGGCAGAGGCGGGAGGATCAGAAGTGCAAAGTCATCCATCCTCTCTGTGTAGCCCCTGTGGAAACACTAGACCATGCTGCATGGAGCAGGTACAGAAAGTAGGCTGAGAGCTGGAAGAGGAAATTGCTCTTGGAAGAGAAGCATGGAGCTACAAGGGTCAGGTCTCAGCCTTGCACCCCCTACTTGGGGATCTGGGGCAAGATATGGGGGGGGGGCACATGTGCAAAAGAAATGGATCTGGATCTCAGAAATCAGAAAAGAGAGACCTAAGAGTCACAATGACAAGAGCAAAAGAGAGGCCATGCCCAACCGTCTAGCCACACCTGTGAGTAAGCCTTAGGGCCAACCACCCAGTGAAATCAATTCGCTAGAGAGACCTTTATGTGAATGGGTCTGATAAAGTCAGGTCCTGGTAGGTCAATTCAGTCGTGATCCAAACTCCTGGGAAGAGAGTCTCAGTGAAGGATTGATTGTGTAGATCAGGTTGGCCTGTGGGCGCATCTGTAGGGATAGTCTTTACTGAGGTAACTGAGGTAGGAGCCGCAGCCTACTGTGGGCAGCATCATTCCCTAGGCAGGAGGAAGTAGGCTGAGCACCAAAGCTCTCGCATTCATTGTCCCCCTGCTTCTCCACTGTGGTTGAACCATGACCGGCCGGTTGAAGTTCCTGCTACCTTGACTGCCCTGCTGTGGTGGCCTGTAAACTAGGAACTAAAATAAACTTTCTCTCCTTGTCTTTTATCAGGACAGCTTATCACAGCAACGGAAACGTAGCTGGGACAGCCAGCAAGATGCTCAGTGCTTTAGAGCATGTAACACTCTTAGACAGGGCCCAAGGTCAGTTCCCGGGACCCACATGGGAGAGCCACCTGTAACTCCAGCTCCTGACAGCATCTCTGACCTCTGTGCACATTCTCTCTCTCTCTCCCTCCCCCCCCCCTCTCTCTCTCTCTCTCTCACACACACACACACACACACACACACACACGCAATTAAAAAGAATATTTAAGGGCTGGAGAGATGGCTCAGTGGTTAACAGCACCGACTGCTCTTCTGAAGGTCCTGAGTTCAAATCCCAGCAATCACATGGTGGCTCACAACCATCCGTAATGAGATCCAATGCCCTCTTCTGGGGTGTCTGAAGACAGCTATGGTGCACTTAACATGTAATAATAAATTTTTTTTAAAAAAAAGAATATTTAAGAAAAAGAAAAAGTTTAATAGTTCCTCAAAAGGCTAAACAAAGTTTACAAAGCACCCAGCAATATAGAAGAATTAAAAAAATTCCTCACATGGCCGGGAGGTGGTGGCGCACGCCTGTAATCCCAGCACTTGGGAGGCAGAGGCAGGTGGATTTCTGAGTTCGAGGCCAGCCTGGTCTACAGAGTGAGTTCCAGGACAGCCAGGGCTACATAGAGAAACCCTGTCTCAAAAAAAAAAACCAAAAAACCAAAAAAAAAAAAAAAAAAAAAAAAAAAAGTAGCATTAGCTAGCATTAGCTATAAAAGCCTAAAAATGAAAAAGCAACTCAAATATGCATCCGCTAGCAAGCAGATGTGGTCCAGAGCTGTACCACGTAGCTATATAAAAACATGGCGTCCTAGTAACTGTTACTATAATGAGTTTCAAAACCAAAATGCCAAACACACAGGGCTACACACTACAGGGCCTACCTCATTCTACGTATTCTCAGAAATAGGCAAATACAAGGAGAGGAAAGAGAGAGAGGCTAGACCTAGAGGGTCTATCTATTTAGGTGCTTGGAGGGAGGGAGTGAGGGAGCGACAGAGGGAGACGGATGGATGTACAGTACACGTATGGAGAGCTCTCCTCCCATCATGCACTGCGACATACATGCCCATTATATACATCACCCACATGATCACAATACATTTTTTTTTAAAAAAATTGAAGAAAAAAGAAAGAAAATCAGAATGACTATGGAGTATCAGATAAAAGTGAATTTTGGGGGGCTGGTGAGATGACTCAGGGGTTAAGAGCACCGATTGCTCTTCTGGAGGTCCTGAGTTCAATTCCCAGCAACCACATGGTGGCTCACAACCATCTTTATTGAGAAACAAATAAAGAATCTATGGGCCAGAGTGACCGAGAGGGAGAAAGGGAAGGTGGGTGGGGGTGGGGGAGTGGAACAAAACAAAATCCCAGAGAGGAGAAAGGAACACTTAATAGTGAAGATCAAGAGAATAACAAAATAATCAAAAAACCTGCATGCCCTCTGTAACAGAGCTACAAATACACAAAGCAGAAATTGACAGCATGAAAAGGAGCAATAGTGCATTACAGCTGCAGGTCTCAACGCTTGTCTCTAGCACAATGGAAAAAACCTGAACTGCAGAGAACCACACGGGTGTGACTAAGAGTCAACAGAATATCAGTACGCGTTACGTGTTTACCTCCTACGAAGTACCACAGAGCTTCAAATTAATTTCCCTTTTCATTGAAATTTTTGAATGTACTTTCCAACTAGAATGGCACCCAAGCAGATCTCTACAAGATGACCAAGCAACTGCCCTCAGATGTCTGGAGAATAACTTTCTGAGTCATCACTGCATCAAAGCGGAAAGCGCAAGAGAGATTCACAATGGTTCCCGGATAATGAGAATCCCACAAGCATCAAAACGTGGGAGATGCGTCTGAAGCCCTGCCTTCAGAGAGGCTCGGATCTTTGAACAATGTTTCTATTGGAAAAGAATAAGGCCTCGAATCAGAGGCAACCCTGAAAAAACGGCAAGGAGCTCCAAAGTGACTGACACGCCCAAAGAAATCAAAGGAAGCGAGGGCCAGCAATCAGGGAGCTGGGCTGGCCGGTGGCTCCGTGAGGAAGGGACTTGCCCATCAGGCCTCACGGCCTGGATTCAACCCCTGGAGCCCAGACGGTGGAGAGAACCAACTCCAGAAGCTGTCTTCTGATCTTCACATAAGCACTAAGGCAAGTACATGCCCACATACATACATACATACATACATACATATAAATAAATGGAAAAGAGAGAATGAAAAGGAGAGGGGGATTAATGAAATAGGTAAGTTCTAGCCTGGCTGATCAAGGGAGGGTGTATCAGCAATAAAAGAAGATAAATTACTACTGACCCTACAGACATTACAAGTATGGGGTGGGGGTGAGGGGACACTGGCTAGACAGAAGGCTTAGTGGTTGGGAGCGCTAGCTACTCTTCCAGAGGACCTGAGTTTGATATCCGGCACCCACATGGTGGCTCACACCATCCATAACTCCAGCCCCATGGGATCTGATGCTTTCTTCTGGCCGCCCCAGCACCAGACACACAACTAGTGCACAGACAGGCACACACATGGGCCGAAGACCTACCTACATGAAAGTATAATGGGAGGTGCAGAGAGAGAGCTTGCTGCCCTTGCAGAGGAGTCTGGTTCCCTGTTAATGTTGGCTTCCATGATAAGAAGCAGTCTAGCTGGACAGTGGTGGTGCACGCCTTCAATCCCAGCACTTGGGAGGCAGAGGCAGGAGGATTTCTGAATTCGGAGACCAGCCTGGTCTACAGAGTGAGTTCCAGGACAGCCAGGACTACACAGAGAAACCCTGTCTCAATAAAAAGAAATAAAGAAAGAAATAAAGAAGCAGTCGCAGCCTAGTGATCTAGCAGCAGTCCATATGTTTGACACCTCTCACTGGACACCATTGAAGTAAGTATTGAGAAACTTGTGTCTCTAAAAGACATTAAGAAGTAAGTAGGGGAGGGAAATCTTTGTCAACATTTGTTGGTGCTGATCGTGACCTAACAGATGACAATAGAGACTAAAATATCTTCTGGCACCCCCAGAATCTTGCATGTGCCCCACTGGCTGGACCTGAGAAGGTTCTGCACAGAGCTGCCCCGGGGCAAGGTTTCCTTTCGAAGTTAGACTGGAGGGTTGTGGATATAAAATGCCACAAAGCAAGTGGGAGGAGAGGTGGCCTGCACTGGGTCTGGGATGGAGGTTCACAGACCAAACACTAGATGGCTTCATAAATTATCTATGAAAACGCCCAAAGCCCTCAAGATTAAAAAGAGGGTAAGTCTGGCTCAGGCGACTTTGACAGAACTTCCAGAAGGATTTGTACACAGGAGGATTTGTACACAGAGACAAGACCCAAGCAAACGACAAGCTAGAAAAACGGAGGAGGGCTTAAAGAATCATGAACACAAACAACTAGGGGCCGGCAAGATGGCACAACAGAAAAGGGAGTCTGCCACCAAGCCTGGTGATCTAAGTTCTATTCCCAGAACCTTGACCTTGGTGTATCTGCTTTGGCATGTGTGCACCCAGAAACGTACATGCAAAGTAAACCGAAGTAAAAATTTTAAAAGTGCTTCCAATAGTTCACTTGAATCGTGGTACATAAGATCAAGACATAGTGCTCGGTCAGGTGTCAAAGAACGCCCATCTGTAGGGGCAGTTCCGGTGCTAAGGTCCTGTTCCCCAGTTGATTCTTGATAAATATGCCAGGAGGCAGGACTTCTCTCAGGCAGGCTAAGAGATGCAGGAAGAGGAAGGGGGGATCTTGCCCATGCTTCGGAGGGAGAAAAGGTGACCCACTCACGTGAGATCTCAGGTGGAGCGGTCACAAGCAGGAGATTAGAAACGCAACTAAGGAGAGGGCAGTCTTAGGTTGTTGAACAAGGAGAAGGTAACCAGGACACTAAGCAGATCAAGAGGTACTGAGAGGGCTGGGGAGGGTATGCTAGCAACATGTGTGTCTGTGTCTGTCATCCGCAGAGCCAATGCTCTCTGGGTGGGGGCTAGTGGTGCTGTTCATCCGGAACTTAAAGCGGGGCAGCACAAACTACACGCTACACTCATCTGCCGAAACAAAGTGGTAATGGTCTGAAGAATATGCCGAAAGGCCCGACACCTGGAGAACAGGATAGGAACAGTCAATGTAAAAGCCTCAAGACACCAGGGCAATTGGTGGGGAATTCTAGGGAGGAAGGAAGGAAGGAAGAATTTTAGGGTAGGAAAATTGGGAATGTCTTGGGAAAATCTGGTTTATGCAATGCCGGAGATATAGAATGCAGGGCTCGGCGGGCCAGGAAAACACCCTACCCACTCAGCTGCATATCACCAGCTCCAGGAACCACATCTGCGCCGAGGGTTGGGGAAAGAACCTCTGGACTCATGAGAGACACGGGGCGCAGACTCAAGGAGATCATGGAAGTGAGGCAGGGTGAGCTGAGCCTCCTGCCCTAACGTTAACATCATAACCTCAGCCCACTAAGGGAGTAAGAGAACAAGCCTCAGCCTGCCAACCCTGACCCCACCATGGACACGAAGATAACAGCCCAAGGGGTTTCCAGCAGTCAGGTGATCAAAGCAGTCAGGTGACCCACCCAGCTCTCCCTCCCGCCCACCACTGAGCCTCAGTCTCCACATCTCTGTGATGGGCCCACGTGGAGCACTCACTCGGCAACCAGTGACGCTCACCGATCAAGCTCTGCCGCTCTTCCTTCTTCCGGGCCTTCTGCTCAGCTTCCAGCTGCACCACAGACAGGGGCGGCCCCACGACGGGGCTGGGGAGAGCACTGGCCGCAAAGCGGGCCAGCAGCCCCAGCCCACTCTCCTCCAGGCTTGGCGACAGGGCCTGTTCCCCGGCACCCAGCCTATAGCTACCAAGGCCTTCCTCTTCCTCGTCTTCCTCCTCCTCCTCCTCTAGCTCTTCCTCCTCCTCTTCTGAGCTGTCATCTGGCATGCAGAAAACAAGGAGCGTGTGAGAGTCCTGCCCTGCGTGCACACTGCCCCCCACCTCCTCCCACCACCCACCCTGGCTCCAGTTTCTGTCCTCACCGAGGGTCGCCGGGGGAGGGTCCAGAACCAGCCCAGAGTCCCACCCATGGCCCAAGGCCTCTACCAGTCACCCACACAGGGGCAGCCTGGGGAAGGGAAAGGGTTGGCTCCGGGTATCGGGATGGGTTTCTGGGAGGGCAGCACCAACATGCACCTGTGCTGTAGGTGGGGGGGGGGGACAGACACACAGACAGACAAAGACAGGAGACAGCGCTCGTCACAGTCCACGCACGCGCGCACAAACACACACCCCGACATAGACATGGAGGCTTAGAAAGGAAACAGGAAAGAAGAGAGAGGCAGAGGAGGGAAGAGGAGGGAGGGCTGGGCTCAGGCTGGGGGATCTCGACAAGGGGCCCGGAGCATTTTGGTCAGCCAGAGGTCACAGGGCTGTTGGCAGAAAGCAGAATTTGATCTCTTCCTGGAGACTAGGGGAACCCCCCCCCCTCCAATACTCTTATCCCCGAGCAGAGGTAGAATCTAGCACCCCCACGCTAGGGAGCCTCTCTGAGTCCCGGGTGACCCTCCAGCCCACCAACCCAGCTAAGGGTCTCTGCATTCTGTGTGGCATGGCCTGGTACGGTGGCACACATCTGTGGGCTAAGCACTGAGACTGAGATAGGATGACTGTGAATCCAAGGCCAGCCAGGGCTACAGAATAAGACCCCATTTCAAAAAAAAAAAAAAAAAAAAAGAAAAACTGTGCCAGCCAGGGATGGGATCTCAGACAGCCATGGAGGCCGGTGGACCAGCTCACTGTGCAACAGGGAGGACCCCTAAGGCCAAACCCTTAGGCAGTAATGGAGACTAAAGACGTCCAGCCAGGTCTCCGTTGGGTCAGAGGCCAGTTTCACTCCAGCAACTGGCCCCGCTGGCTCAAAGGCTGAGAGAGCCCCTGCTAGGCTAGGCAACAAGGAGCTGGCTCGCAGAAAACAAAACTCAACACTCCCCTAGGCATGTAACGAAATTCTCCACCAGATGGTGAGGCCACCCTAAGGTACAGACTGACTTAAGACCTTTCAAGGGAAACAGTACCAAGAAGCAGGTAAACACCAGGTGTGCCCTACCTGGAGGGCTTGTGCACTGGGGCCCAGGTAGGGCGGGGAGGCTACTCTGGTCTGGTAAAGCCATGTTAAGATACACATATCCTAGATGTGAGGGCTGGACAGAGTGATCAAATACTGCTTTTCCTGCTAAGGCCCATACCACGGCTCGGTCAGATAAACAAGTGGCCAAGGCGACACCAGCTTTGCAGAGGGTAGAGTTCTAGCCAGTTTTGTCTATGACAGGGAATCCTAGCTTCTGCGGGCCAGCCAGCTTGGGACGGGAATAGCTAAGGAGGGTCTGCATAGGGGATAGGGGGGAGGGAGAGAGGGAGGGAGAGGGGGAGAGAGGGGGGAAGCTGGTTAAGAGGGTGCGAGGTGGGAGGCAGGAGGTGTTCCCAGAGCGATGGATGAAGCAGGCTGGGGATGCCGGCAGGGGCAGGCAGGGGCGGGCAGGCAGGCAGTGCGCACTTGCGATCAATCACATTGCGACGTCACATGGTTCTGTCTCCGCCCCAGTGGGCCACAGCGGCAAAGCGGGCTAAGTGTAGGCAGACATTTTTTTTTTCGGCAGCCTGGGTAATCTCACATCGGGGTTCCCTGGAGTTGGCCAATTTGGGTAGGGTGGGCAAGGGGATGGGGAGGGCGGCTGGCTGGGACGGGGACTGGGGATTTCCCCTCTGTAAAAACTCCCCCTCTGTCCTGGCTGCTCTGGAGTGAGTGGAAGTCCTAAACATTCTTTCCGGAAGGACCCCCTGGGCAGTGGGCTTCACCAGCAGGAAGGCCAAGTCTGAGTCCCTGCTCTGGGTTTCTGAGGGTCGTTGTCAGATCCCAGAAAGCCAAGAGCAAGGCGGTCTCAGCAGTTTGATGCTGCAGAACATTCCAGAAGGCGGAAACCCAGAATGGGCACTTTCTCCCCAAGAGGGAAACTGAATTATTCTGAGGTCTCCTGTGGCCCTCACAATGCGGTGCTTGACAAGACTCATGCAGTGTCTCTGACTGGACCAGCATCTATGAGGACGAGGAGACCTGAGAGACCTTGCAGGATGGGGGGGTGAGGGGGTGGGTGGAGAATTTCTGGAATTGTCTATACCTGGATCCACAGAGCTTGCCAAGGGTAGAGGGGGAGAAAAGTCCCAACAAAGACTCAAGGGAATAAAGGAGGAGGGGGGAAAAAAACTTTAATGTCAATATGTGTTTGTTTTTTTTTAAATCCTGGCTCAGGGCAAGGGGTTGGGTAATTGAGTTCCCAAAACCTGATAAAAGTCAAAGGGGTGTCCTGCTGCCAGACCCGGTGGGGGCAGACCCCGAGGGGGGGTAAACAGAGGATAGAAAAGGAAAATGTTTTTTGCCTACCTACGGAGCAACAAGCCAGGCTCGGACTCAAACTCAGTAACCCGCTACGCCGGCTGCCCTACTCCCAGCCTTCGCTTTGCGTCCAAGTGCGGCGTGAGAGCAAATGCGAGAGACCGAAACAGACACTCAAAGCATCATGGGTAGGGGTCAAGGGTTGGAGGGATGGGCAAGCTGCTGGGAGGAGAAAGCAGACATACTAGAAAAGCCACGTCAATCAAGTGTTTTAGTACCAGAGGGGGCGGGGCCCTATTACCCAAATATCCCTTTCTGAGACCCCATTGGCCGGTTTTGCTTTGAATGGTAGAGGCAAGCTGGGTTTTCATGCCCTGGCCCAGGATCATGGCCATGCCCAGATCCTCTGACTGGGCTATCATCCCTTGGTACTGACTGACTGGGGGCCCCGGGGAGGCCTGATTCTGTGTCGTCTATGCTGGAACAGGAGAGGCTCGAAAACGTCGAGCTGGGACCCTGACTCGAAGGGCGTGTATGGAAGGGCAGTGGTAGACACCCGGAGTCATAATGGGGGGGGGGCAATAGAGGAGCAACCAGTCTCATCCACATTAGAGCAAGGTAAGGAAGCCCACACAGAAGGCAGGCAGCCTCTTGGTGGCCCAGGCTGTGCTGGCTTGGGTATTACAAGAACAGCCCAAAAGGCACCAGGTCCCGTTGTGCTGTTACTCGGTCACCCTAAAACTCGCCTCTGCCAATCTGGACGGCTGGTGTGTGAGGAGAGGTGGGACCTGAAGGAAGACTGGCCAATAAGAGCAGAATCCTGGTCCCAGGTTGCTATGACCCTCCTTCCCCACGCCCAGGGCCATACTGTGGACCGGTGGCTTGGTACTATCCATCCGGGCATTTTCAAACACTCTAGCTCTAAAGGGAATTTACCCTGAGGCAGACCCTGGCTAAGGGATGACGCCCAGTCTCTTCCCTCGCAGGGACATTTTCTGATTGAAGGGTCTGCGGGCTCTTGAATTTCTAACTGTGGCTACAATTCTGGTGGTGGAAAAGCGGGAGCCGGAACATTCTTCTGGTGCTGGGCCCCTCGGCTGCGCTGAGGCCAGACAGACCTCAGTCCAGCAACCCCAAGAAATAGCATTTTTGACCCTCAGCGTGGCAACCGAGCCAACACTTTCAAATTGAACAGGGAAGAGAGAAAAAAAAAAAAACCACCAAAAACGAATAAAACCAAAAATACCAAAATCAGGGAGACGGCCAATAGGCCTTGACTCTGGACTGCCCGCATGCCCTTCAAACAGAATATGTGTTAGCAAACAAATACTGGCAAGTTAATTGTTGTTCTTGTTGGGTGGTTTTTTTTGTTTTTTGTTTTTTTAAACCATGGGTGGGGAGTAGCAGAAGCGTCCAGAAAAATAAAACACAGACAAGCAGCTTAAAAGGGAAAAAAAAAAAACAAAACAGATAGATGGTACAACACTGGACTGTACACCCGAAAAAATGGAATGAGTGCCGGAGATACCAGGGATATTTGAATAACAGAAAAGCAGTCCACCATGTCTATGGCTTCTAGAGTGGGGACAAAGAGCGGGAAGAGAGGAGGGGGAAGGAGGGATGGATGGAGGGGAACGGCACCCTAACGTCAAGTTAAAGACATAGCAAGAGAAACGAGGCACACAGTTTAGTTAAAAATGAACTTGGTATGTTTAATAGAGCTTGGCATTACCAAAATCGCGGTACAAACAGCAAGTCACACGCCCACACAGGAAGTCCCTTTTTGTTTTTTGTGTTTTTGTTTTGTTTTTGTTTTTGTTTTGTTTTTTTTTACAAAATGTTCCTTGGGCAAGCCTCCGCCAAGCTCACGCCAAGAGGAAAAACCCAGGCCAGCCTGGGGGTCTGGAGAAGGTACGGTCGGGCTTTTGGATTTGGGAGTGTGGGGCCCCCTTGGGGAGGACTAGTGGGGTGCAGAGGGAGGAGGGTGAGAAATTCCGGGAGACTAAGAATGAGTCCGTGTAAGAGCTCCCTATGGGCTGGCCAGTGGTGTTATCACAAGTTTAAGTAAAAATAAAAAGCAAACACAAGCCAAAAATATAGGCGGATAGGGCAGGCTACGCTGCCAAAAACCTAGACGGCTACAGCCATCCCTGCTGCGCACACACACTCTCACACGCTCGCCTGCTCGCGCGCTCTCTCTCTCCCACTCACTCTCGCTCTAAAAACATGGAAGGTTATTTTGTGTTTGGCACTAGTAACCTTGATCAAAGGAGTCCTCCTCGGAAGAGTCGCTGAAGGAGGAGCGGGCCTCAGCCTCTCGGAGCAGCAAACAGAAGGACTGCTTCCTGCTGGTGGCCACCTTGGGTTTCAAAGTCCGGGGGCCTGCCAGGCCCCTCTTGGTCAGCTTAGGTCCTGTGGCTGGCTTGCTGTTCTTGGGCACCATGCCACACAGGAGGGATGAGGTCAGTTTGGAGCTGGAGGGGCCCTGGGCAGACCATTCCTTCTTCAGGAAGTCTTCGTCCTCGTCAGAGTCCGTATCTGCAGTCAAAGTAGGTTTTATTTGTTTATCTGTGTGTGTGTAGGTGGTCTTGTGTGTGTGTGTGTGTGTGTGTAGGTGGTCGTGGGGTGGGGGGGGGAACCAGGGGTCAACCTTGACCTTGGACCCTCGAGTGCCTGCCATTTTTAATTTGGTCTGTGTGCCTGTTTATGTCTGGGGACATGAGTGTACCAGGGACCACAGGAGAGAATCAGAGGACAACCTGTGGGTGTCCATTCTCTCTTTCCAGTCTATGGGTCGCAGGGACTGGTGGTGTGCACTTTTCCCCGTCTCACTGACCCCCACCTTGTTTCTTGAGACGGTCCCTCAATGGGACCTGGGGCTTACCATGTAGCCAAGGTTGGCTGGCTAGGGAGCCCCAGATAGCCTCCTTGTCTGTCTGTCCAGCAGTGGGATCAGAAGCATGCACCTTCCCACTCGTCTTTTATGTAAGTGCCGGGGCTGGGGATTGAACCTGGGTCCTCGTTCTTGCCCAGCAAGTACTATACCCACTGAACCATCCTCCCAGCCCTTCCGAAGTATGTTCCGATACAGGTAAATCAGGGCCCGAGGAGGAGGGAGGGCGCTGGTGTCTTTTTTCCTGTCAGTGGCCCAGGCCACAGATATGGTAGAACCCAGTGCCGACCGCCCGCAGACCCGGGCACCTGTGACACCCCAGCTCTCCACTGGCCTGGTATGCACAGCTTGGACTGCCCGCTAAGAGGCGAACAGGCCCTTTCCGCTGCTGCTGTCACCTGCCTTGGGGACATGCACTTCTCCAATCACAGAGCCAGGAGCGATGACATCCCAGCAACTCTACAACATCTAGGGGGCCAGAAGCATGTGGCCCCCTCCACCCTACAGATGTCACACAGCCCAGTGGCTGTTTCGAGAAGACACAGCCGACAGGGACCAATCCTACGCATCTCTTCCCGGCTCCTTGTTCAACTACCCAGCAGCAGCAGATTGACATGGGCTGCAGGAGGTTCTCACACCAACGGGATTACCCCAAGACAAACGTGCAGGGGCACGGCGTCACTAATACCACTGGACTGATAAACTCCACCAAACCGCCAGTCCTCTACCACAACACCTCCCCATGTTCTCTCACACACACACACACACACACACACACACACAGTGTATCACAACAGACACATGTGGAAGTGAGACGGTGCTCGGCTCTCTCCTTCCACGGTGGGATCTGAGGACTGCACTCAGGTCTGCAAAGCTTATGCTGTCAAGCGCTAACCACTGCACCACCATGCCCTCTCATGTGTTCTAACTTGTTCCTTCCAAGGCCAGAGAGGCCTAGAAGTGACATTCGGCCAACCTGGTCTTCCATAAAAATACATCAGGTATGACATGCTGTTCATGTCTTCCAGCCCCAACTGGAAAAGCAAGAGGCCACCGCCGCAGCCGCCACCACCGCCGCAGCCTCTACCGACACTCCCTTCCACTCACTGCCACGAGCCTTTCAAGCCCCTTCTCTGCTTGTTCAGGACCAGAGACTAAGTGACCAGGCCATTCGGATGTGAGGGGCACTGCCACTGACACAATCTAACACGTTCCTGTGCGTAAGGCTGAGGGGTGGGTGGGAGCATCCCCATTGGAGCATCGTTGGTCCTGGAGACGCCCCCAGGTCAACCAAAACCGCATATGATTCACACAACCCAGCAACTTACCCCTGTGGCCGGCACAGCCCACCTCCCTGAACTCGCACCGGGGAGGCCTAGGACAGTGCTTGAACTCCAAAGATCATAACACCGTGAGCTTAAACTGTGTGCCAGGTGTATTCCTTTAATCTCAGCACTCGGGGGGCACAGGCAGAGAGAGCGCTCTGTGAGTTCAAGGCCAGCCTTAGCTATATAGTGAATTCTAAGCCCACCGAGGCTACACCATAAGACTGGGGGGGGGGGAGTGGAGAAGGGAAAGAATAGGGAAAACGAGGGAAACAACTGGAAACACTGAGCCCATGATGTAGCCCAGCAGGTACAAGCATTTGTTCTAGACGTCCCAGGTTCTATTCCCACCACCCACATGGTAACTCACAGTCGCCCATAACTCCAGCTCTAGAGAATCCAACACCTTATTCTGACCTTTGGGCACATCCGTATGCACCCATGTATGTGTACAACACACACACACACACACACACACACACACACACACGCAGTTAAATCATTTTTCAAAATCGAGCAAAGCACACTAAGGAAGCAGGGCTCGGAGGCGCACATCCGATCTCCCAGCTCAGGTGGTGGAGGCGAGTGGATTGAAAACTCAAGTCCAGACCAGCAACGACTACACAAAGAGGTTTCGTACCCGGATGGGAAGGAGAGGGGAGCTTGGGGCGGAGAAGCACTCCTATCTGGCAATGTCTAGATCCAGCTCTATCTAGATCAACTTCCCCACACTACAAGCAAAAAAAAAAAAAACAAAAAAACAAAAAACAAAAACAAAAACAAAAACAAAAAAAAAAACGGAGAAGAAACACATGTTCCCAGCTGACATTCAAACTCATACCCACACACGCCTCTCGGGAACCAGGGTCTAGCCAAGTCTAAAACGCAGTGACTCTGACAGAAAATATGCAAACCCTGCAGACACACCAAGCCAACCTCTGTGACACAGGCTGGACAGCAGAGGCCGCTCCTGTCTTTGCGAGCGGCCATCTCCGTGTTCCTGCCTGTCTAAGACACGCGGTGTCTGTCCATACAGAACAAGTGTGCACCGATCCCCTGTCAGGCAGAGGACCGAGGCCCACAGGAGGCCAAGGAGAGCTGCCTTGCCCCGAACACCCACAAGGCCAGGCTCGACTTAAATGGAATAACAGCTCAGTCCGTCCCTTGGTCCCGGAGGCTGCTCCATAACCCTGGCCCCCTGGCCGCACACAGCTACCGCAGCAGACAGGATCAGGGCGAGAACACAGCCGCGGCAGTGAGCTGTGATGGGCAAGTGGATCCGACAGGACCTTAGGCACATACTTGCCTCTCCCAACCCCTCCATAACCCACTAATACGACCGCCCATTTGTGGGCATGTATGGGGGTGTGGGTTGAGTGTGGGTGTGTGGATGTGGACATGAATGGTACAAATGACCCACGTCCTACAGGCAAAGGAACCCCTCACCTCCAGCACATGGAAGAAGTCACCCTCCATGACTCTAAGCTAAGTGGCTACACACTCTATGGCGCGAGGTCTCCGCCACCGTGACGGCTTCCGGCAGGCCCGTGGGAGGCCAGCTGCTAACATCTGCCTCCGCCCACAGGTCACAGGTCTGTCCAACAGTGCATCTGCTACTCAGCAGCGAAATTTCCGTTTTGGGGGAGGGGCACTCATCTAACCTCAGCACAGGGCAAAGCAGCCAGAAAGCCTGAAGTCCCTCAGAAGGTCGAGAGAGATTAGGAGCAGACAAGATCGGCGCTCGCCACGCGGCGGTGTCTCGAGGCCGTACTTACTGTAGGACTGACTGCTTACTCCCGAGGCAGATGGAGAGTGGACTGACTTGGGCTGGCCTCTGGCCTGGAAGCCCCCCTCCATCTTCCTGGCTGCGGAAGCTCTTTTGTGTTTACCTTCTCTGGAGGGTTTCAGAGCCAAGCCGAGTCCTTTGGCCAGCGCTTTCCGGTCCTTGCCCAGCAGGCCGTCATACTGTGTCAAGAACCTGCCACAGCCCCCACCGGCTTTCGGTTTCCCCCCGGGGCTGTCGGAAAACTTGAAGGGTGCCTTCAGCTTGTCTTGCTTGGTGAGGGAGAGGGCTCTGTCGAGCTTGCTCGCCAGCTGCTCCTGGTCGCTCGCCAGCTTCTTCTTCTTAATCTTTAGCTGGGGATGAAAGAGGGTCACCGTTTTTAAGACATACAACCAAAGAGGAAAGCGAGTCTCGCTCTGGTCACAATGCTTAGGAAACTGAGCTGACTACTATCCCATATCCTCCAGACTTGGGGTAAAGTGTTTAACTAGTCCTCAGTCCTTCCATCTGAAATGGGACTGTCTGGGTCTGAGCATCGCGAGGCTATCATGAAGATAACCAGGGTAAGTAAGGTCCATGTAACATGTATTCAGGCCGGTGAGACGGCCCAGCAGGTTGAAGGTACCGGTCGCCAAGGCTGATGACACAAGTTCAATTCCCTAGGACCTAAATAATGGAGAAAACAGACTCTGACTTCCAAGGGTACCTGACACACATGCCCACACATGCATCCATGCACACACCCATATACCCCCAATACATACACCCACTCACACTCGCCCACACCCACACATCCACACATGCCCCCACTCACACCCACACCCGCACCCACCCCACCCCACCCCAAATACAAATAAAGTGGGGAGTTAGATGGTGCAGAGATTTAGGTCTTGTAATCTTCTTGCAAAGGACCCAAGCTCGGTTCCCAACACACAGCCCCCCACCCCCACCCCCACCCCCACCCCCACCCCCGTAACTCCAGCCCCAGAGGACATGACAACTCCCTTTGGATGCTGTGGCCATCTGCAGTAATGGGCCCACATACCCACACATGGATGCCCATTCATTTATAAATAATAGAAATAGCTCTTTTTAAAACACAAATACAATAAGTAAAGCACTTATTAGAAATGCCCTGTCTGGGGTCTGGAAAGAGATAACCCCATGGTTGAGAGCACTGGCTGCTCTTCCAGAGGAGGCAGGTTCGATTCCCAGCACCCACAAGGCAGCTCACAACCATCTACGACTCTGGTTCCAGGAGCTCTGGCACCCTCTTCTGGTCTCCACAGGCAATGAACGCGGGTGGCGCACAGATATACATGCAAGTGAACACCCATACACGTGAAAATGTAAAGTCTTTAAAGATGCCTGGCCTAGTAATCGCTTATTAAGAGCTGTTGCCATAGTAACAATCCTGGCTTTCCACAGCCCCGTCTGAGAGTGCCTATAGAACTCGGAAGAAGCGGGCTACAGATGGGCTGGAGAAGGTAGCTGGATGAACCAGCGAGAGCCAGGACTGGAAACAGCCCAGAGTGGAGCTTTACGTCTCGGCCTCCCGCGGCAGCTGCCGGAGGCTGCTGCTCAGCCTGAACCAGCCTGTCCAACTACACGGGTCAGAGCTGCCAAGAAAACGCCGGGAGTGTGCCTTGGATGCCTGGCCGGGAGAATGATTAGAGATTTCACAGATTAAATTTCTCCTTGCACGTTTATCGCCAACGGTAGTCATTTGTTGAAATGAAATGTGCAGTTTCAAAGGCATTAACGCTCTGCCATTTCTGGGCGCTGGCGCTGTATCTTTAATCAGGCAGCAACTGCGGAGGCAGGGGAGAGGCTGGGATGGTGTGGTCGGGATAATTAACAAAAGCGTCTCTCACCATGACCCGAGAAGAAAAGAGATCCTGGTGTACAAGACGGGCAATCTTTTCATGCCTTTAGTTTACACTCTTTCTTATTTAGATTTTATTTTTCTGAGAGAGGGTCTCACTAGGAAGCCCCTAGCTGAACTTGTGATGTAGACCAGGCTGGACCTGCACACACCACTATGACCTGATATCTTTTTTAGCTTAATTTTATTTTTTTCATATATGTATGGGGTGTGTGTGTGTGTGTGTGTGTGTGTGTGTGCACGCGCAGAGGGCACACATGCATTGAATGCAGATGCATTGAATCATTGAATGCAGGCAGAGAGGAGAAGGACAGCAGGTATACTCCTCCCTCCCTTATACACTGAGGCAGGGCTTCTCATTCAAGCTAGGACAAGACCCAGAGCTAGCTGTTCTGTCTGGTCTCAACAGCCATCCTCCTAAGATCAGGAATCACAGATCCACCACCACGCCCACCAGTGGCTATAATAACTCCGGTTATTATACTTGAACATCAAATGGTTTACCCACTGAACCCTCTCCACAGCTCCCAAACTGACTACCTCCCCCATGCAGCCCTTTTACATGACATTTCCCCTCTGGTGACAAAAAGCAATCCTGAGATCCCCCTTCCCCCAGGCTTCATGAGGCAGAGCATTAGCATTCAGAATCACAGTCCGTAAGTGCCTGGGCTCAGGGCTCTGCAGAGATGAGGGATTACCCCTGGAGAAGTCAGACTGAATCACAACGGCACCAAGCCCACATGCAACGCCAAGGCGCTCATTAAACAATTACACCGCTAAACAACGGCGGTACCCGTCTGGCTGCACGTGCGGTCTAACCGCCCGCTTGCTCAGTGCACACAAACCAATGTAGCTTTTAGCCCCACCTCCGCCTCCTGCTCCTTTGCCAGGTCCTTGATCTCCCTTAGGCCTTCCTTTTCTCCCAACAGTGAGGAAGCTAACTCAACTGTTTCTCTATAGAAGCAGGGATCAAGAGACCCGCCCCCCGCCCCCATGGAGAAAGTTCAGTTCCTCAGGTGTGACCTACAGTCCTCCACGTTGAGACCTTTGTCCCAGTAAGTCTGCAGGACTGAGTTGTTGACTGACCTGACTCATGAAATCAGATGAGGATTCGTGATCGTCCCAGCTCTGGTTCCTGCTGCGGGCTTTCCCCAAGCCGATGAAGGCCTCTTGCTCCTCCTCAGGCCCCTTGTGCCTCTTCCTTATCCCCACTCCCAGATCATAGTCGTCTGATGTCAGCAAGGACTTGCTGCTTGGCCTGAAAGCCAAACACACCGTTCTGGTTAGCACCTCAACCAGGCCAAAGGCAAAAAGGAGGGGCCGTGCACCCATGTGTGTGGCCCTGAGGGCGGGCTCTCCGAGTGGGAAGAAGAAACAGTGGTGGACAATGGAAGAATCAGTGTGGGGGACAGGGGAATGAGAAAGGGGAAAGAAGAAAACCTTCAAGCATCCTCCATCAGCCTCTCTCTGATGTGGTGACAGACAGAAAACACACACACACACACACACACACACACACACACACACAGAGTAAGACATATCTTTACCAAAATTGCACCAAGAGCTAAGGTCAGAAAATCTTAAGGCAATCAGAGAGCCAAGAGGAAGGGGGAGCCCTGCACTGGGCCCCCCCTTTTCCTGGAGAGCAGAGACACAGACACAAGTGTCTCTCAATGTGTGAATCTGCCTCGATTCCAAAATGTCAGGTCTGGCCCGCCACACCCTGTGCACGGGGGTAGAACCCACGGCTCTGTGCACACTAGGCAATTACTGTACCAGGCACGTTGTATGCCCAGTACTTGTGACCGACTGTTTTAGGGAGTTTAGGGCTTTTTTCTGTTTTTTTTTTTTTTTTTTTTAATGGTGGAGGAGGGGTGGGGCCAGGGCTCCAGCAGTAAGTTTAATATATTGGCAACACATTTCGGGTTTACTGGGCCTGCTTTGCCGGTGGCCCTGGCTGCTTTATCTATTTCTCATCATCTCTCTCTCGGTCACCGTCTCCTGCTGCTGGTGACGGACAGAGGTTCACCTCTTGTTCTTCTTCTGGTCAGGAACATCCAAGGTTAACTATAAGATGTAGCAAGATGGGGGCCATTTTCTCACGACAAGACCATAACCACTCTACAGCCTTGCCTATGGTCACTCCAAGACAACTTTTTGTTTCCAAGCACCGGAAACAAGCACCTACTATCCACCCACCCCTACCTACCAACCCCTTTCCTGAAGCACCTCATCATGTGGCCTGCTTACAGGTATGCAGGGAGACTCAGCCCATCTGGCCCTGGAGAGAAAGAGCCCTCATCCCAGCCAGCAACCAAGACAACCTCAGGAGAACCCCCCTCTGGAATGGCTACAGTGCCACTCAAGAGGACCTTGTTCCCAGAGAGCAGCCCTGGTCCCCTGTGGGATCCCGGGAGGACAGCCAGGTATGCAGCCTGTCCTAGAAGGCTGGAGTTGAATTGGTACTTCCGGTAGGGAGGAGCCACGGATAGAAGCAGAAGTTTGCCTCCAATGGTGAGGAAGTGGGCGGGGCAGAAGGCGGGGCCAAGTGTTGGGGTTAGTGTTAAGCCACTGAGGGTCTTTCCATTTTCGTCTTTGCTCACCCTCCTGAACTGGGTAGCACTCCGGGCCGTTCAGGGATCAGAACGCCAGGCACTACCAGGTCCCCTGGCGCCCAGCGGTGGGCGCCGTCAAGGGGGGCCCTGCTCCTCCCTTCCGAGCTGGGTCAGTCCCCAACCCACCGAGGGGCCAGCCTTACTTTCCGCTACCGCTGTGGCTCTTCCCTCTCTTGCAGGGGGGCGACAGGGCGCTCGGGGTGTGTGTCCGTTTCCTCGGCCTGCCAGGGCCTCTGCGTGCCAGGCTTCTATGGGCATCCTCGTGCCTGTCCCTTAAAAAGAATTCACAGGCTCGGCTAGGAACCTGGGGTGGGTGTGAAGCGGAGTGGGGGCACTTGGGTCCACGCACACACCTGACCACTACCAAAGTCGACCTGCCGACCAGCTATCCAGGATGGGGCACAAACTGGGGAGACACTCACCCGGAGTCCCGCCGTCGCTGGAGCTTGACCAGCTCCCGCTGTTTCTCTTTGTACCGGCGCTGGACCTCTGCCAGCCGCATCCGGAAGTCCAGCTCCAGCGCATCCATGTCCTCCAAGGAAGACTTCATAGCAAACATCTGCAAGGGATTCCAGGAGGAGAGAGAGAGAAAATCATGAGGATGCTGTTGTCTGCTGATGTCTTGCTCTTTGCCGGAGTCACACTGCTGTCCCCTATTTTGGTTGGTTTGTTTTAGAAACAATGTCTCATGTAGCCCAGGCTGGCCTCAAACTCAGTATGTAGCCAAGGATGACCTTCGACTTCTAATATTCCCCTCTCTTCTTCCTGAGTACTGAAATCACAGGTGAACGCCAGCATGTGCAGTTTCTCCAATGCTGGGCTCAAATCTAGGGTTTCTGGCATTAAGCTTGTATTTCGGGTTGGTGTGGAATTCACTGAGTCACCTGGCCTGGAACTCTTGAACCCTTCTGTCTTAGCCTTGCAGCTGCTGGTCCCTAGTGCCAGCTTTGCCGTGTGGTATCAACACTGAAGATGTCACGAGTAAACACTACCCAGCAGAAATGGTTTAGTGAGGTAAATTCGAGCTCCCCGAGACCACACAGGCAGCAAAGGGTAGCCCCAAGGCCTCATGTCCAGGGTGCTTTCATGCTGATCCATCACGCGGTACCCGAGGGGCATGCATGACACAGTATGAGAAGGATAGGAAAGCCAAGAGAGAGGGGAGGTGACCCACTGTGGGCCACAGAGCGGAAAGGCGAGGGAGGGAGGCTGGGTGGTTGGAGCCCGCCCGCCCGCCCCACCCTGCCTCTCAGGCCTCCCGGAGGACGAGAGCGCTCACCCGCTCCTCTTTCTTCTGCATCCAGCTGTACTTCTTGTTGGAGTTCAGTTCGCGTGGAAGCCGCAAGTTCTTGAGTGGGTCTGAGAAAGGGCTCTCCAGCACCTCCTTCAGCATGTGGCTGCTGGCCGCCAGCAGGCTTTCCAGGGAGGGTCTCACCACGAGGTTTGGCTCTGGATCTGGGGAAGGGAGAGAGACCAGTGAGGTCAGTCCCGGATCCTGGACCACGGGCAAGATGGCTGCACCCACGCAGCCAGCCATCAAAGAGGCCAGACCAAAGTCCCAGATAGTACGGTTCCGCCCTGGCTCTGGGCCACACAGCCACACAGCACTGTGATCTACTGCACTGTGTGTGAAAGGCCAGGAATACCTTAGAGTAACTGAACACTGGCAGAGGCTCCTTCCCAGGACAATGGAAATCCCCTCGGGTTTCTACTCCATTTCTACTTAGTGACTATGCTGTGTCCCACATCAGAAAACAGGTCCAGGGAACCAGGTGTGGGTCACACCCGGCACCCCAGCAGGAGGACTGGGCTTAGGCTATACAGAAACCCTCTTTCCAAATAAACAAATAAATCAGGGTGGGGTGGGGCGCGAAAGGCTGGAGTCTGCTCAGCGGGTGAGGGGGCGTTCTGTCCCTGCAGGGGGCTGGGTGTGATTCCCATCATTCAGCAGGGCATCTCACGGCCACCTGTAAATACAGCTCCTGAGAGATCCGACCCCTCTGTCACACACACACACACACACACACACACACACACTTAAAAATTGTGTGTGTGAGCCGGGCGTGGTGGCGCACGCCTGTAGTCCCAGCACTTGAGAGGCAGAGGCAGGCGGATTTCTGAGTTCGAGGCCAGCCTAGTCTACAGAGTGAGTTCCAGAACAGCCAGGGCTACACAGACAAACCCTGTCTCGAAAAAAAAAAATTGTGTGTGTGTGTATGTGTGTGTGTGTGTGTGTGTGTGTGTGCATGTGTGTGTGTGCATGTGTACTGAGAGGCAGAAGCAGGTGGATCTCTAGAGGTTCAAGACTAGCCTGACCTATAAAGTGAGTTCCAGCACAGCCAGGGCTTCTCAGAGAAACCCCTTTGAGGAGGAGGGGGAGGGGAGGGGAGGGGAGGGGAGGGGAGGGGAGGGGAGGAGGAGGAAGAAGAAGAAAAAAGAGAAGAGAGAGAGAGAGAAAGCACGAACTGAACTAGAGAAGTAGCTGGGTGAGGGAAAGGCTTACTGTGCTCAAATACCCAGACCGCGGTAAAGGCCAGCACAGTCACACGTTTACAGTTCCAGTGTTCCTAAGGTGAGTCAGGAGTCAGGCAGAGGAAATTTCCCAGAAGCCCCGAGAACCAGCACAGCCTGTGGCAAACAGGGTGTAATGGGAAAACAGACCCCAGAGGTCGTTCACAGACCTCCACATACGTGCCACGGCATGTGCAGATAACACTAGCACACACGTGCATGCACATACACACAAAAACATGTATCTTAAAGAGCAGAAAGCTAGGAGAAAGGTAGAATGCCCACACGCGGTCTCCTCTGGGGGAGGACGTGACGCAGTGCGTGCTAGACTTCAGGAATGTTCTCTCGTGTTCCAACATTCCTAACACACCCAGCCTCCCGCATAAATATTAAAATGCAGTGTCGGGCTACGGATGTTGGCTCAGTCGAGGATGTGCTTGCCTACCAAGCTGCAAACCTGAGGCTCAATCCCTGGCACCATATAAAAAGGCGTACTGGTCCGCAACAGTAATCCCAGCACCCAGGAAGTGAAGTCGCGGTGTGTGTGTGTGTGTGTGTGTGTGTGTGTGTGTGAAGAGTTCAAGGTCATCCATGAAACAACGCCTGGCTTCAGCTAGGGCTGCCTCAACCTCCTGAGCCTCTTGCTTCAGCCTCTTAAGTGCTAGAATTTGAGACTTGCACACTATGCCTGACTGTTTTAATTTTACTTTATTGCTTGTGTGTGTGCACATGCACATATGTGTGCCTATGTGTATGCATGTGCACAAGTGTGTGCATGCATGTGTGCATGTGTCCATCCATGTACGTGTACCAAAGAGAAACAGAGAGAAAGAAAACATGCTATATATACAGCAGCGTGTATGGGGGGAGGGGGTCAAAGAACAACTTTCAGGATTTAGTTCTCCACTTTCATCCTGTTACAGAGACCCGAACTCAGACTAGCAGCACACACCTGACTCACTGAGCCATCTCGAAGGTGCTCTTTGCATATTCAAATTGATATTTTCTTTTCAGTCTAAAAGTTAACCAGTTTTGGAGTACCTTCCAAGCATGCTGGAGGAAAAAATGCAAACCTCCCTGCATGAATCCTCTCATCCCTTAAACAGCGATCAGATTCGCAGCCCTGTTCCTAAGGCTGCACGACTGCTCCTGCAGTCACTGAAAGTCTCCCTGACTTCCCCCACTAGATGGCAACAGTGTCTTCCTGAACCTGTTACAACCAGAATTACCGCAGCCAGCAGAGGTGACGATACCTCCCCGCTCACTGAAAAATCAATGGCTTGGGGTTTTATTTCAATTTTTATTTATATAGTTATTGGCATTTTGTTTTGTTTTGTTTTGAGATATGTAGCCCTGGCTGACCTGGGACCCACTATGTAGACCAGGCTGGCCTTGGACTCCTAAACAATGTCTCTTCTCAGCTCCATTTCTTTTTTGTGTTTGAGACAGCACCTCATGGAGTCAAGGCTAGCCTAGACAGAAAAAGTCTGGCTTTAAACCGCAGACACTCTTGGTTCTGCTGGGTGAAAGGCTATCCCACTGCACCTGGCTTACAGGGAACAAGAAATAGAACCTGGACTCTGGGCTAGGCACTGCCCTGAGCTACAGCCTCAGAGCTTTTTGCTGTACAACAGTTCCGCCGCTGGCTCTCGCAGCTGGGATTACAGCTCCGTGCACCCAGCTGGAGGGCTTTATTCTTGTATGTTGGATGGTGAGCGAAGCCATCTCGCCAGCCCAGGTTTTACTTGTAAAATGAATGAAGTCCATGCAGCAGTGAACCCACCAGGGTCCTAGCACATTAGACTGAAGCGGGCTAGCCTGCTCTGCCACCCCACCCCCCATCACTTCGACATCCTCAGCGAGGCAGAGGATGGCGGATCCAAACTACAGAAGGGGACTGAGGCTTGCCGGCTCCGTCTCCCTTCAAACAACCAGCCTGGTTGATCCAAAGCTCACCAGACGACACATCCAAGCCAGGCTTTCCGGTTTGCAACCCCTAACTTAGCAGATTGGATTCTAATCCCAGTCATCTTGGTACAAGCGAGCCCCCTGCCTCAGCCCGCTAAATACCAGCACGGCAGGTGTGCACCATCCCAACCAACCAGGTGCATCAGGGTGCGGCCTGTGCACAGGGTTTCTATGGTGGTGACTGTGTTAGAGATTATTAGGGTAGGCCCTAACTTAATATATATACGGTATCTTCCAGAGGGAGCCAAAGTCTAAAAACAAAGACAGGCAAAGGCCAGGCATCTACAAACAAAAGAAAAATGACTGGATATGTCTACACCATGTTTACAATCCCAGCACTCAGGAGGATGAGGCAGGGGAATTGCTCCAACTCTTAGGCCAGCTTGGGCTTCATATGTTTTACACACACACACACACACACACACACACACACACACACACACGACAGAAAGAAAATCTTAGTCAAAGAGTGCAGTCACTGGCAAAGTGTCAAGTAAATCCCACCGACCACGTAAATCAGCTTGTGGCTGTCACTACTAGGGGTGAGTGAGAGATGGGCCCAGCTGGTGCTCCCAGCTGGCCTTTGATTTGGGGGTTTGTCTCTAGCAGAATCGGGAGAGGGTCCTCAAAAAGCCACAGAGGTTCGGTGTCGAGGTGCATGAAGGCAAAAGGACTTTGTGTGTGTGTGTGTGTGTGTGTGTGTGTGTGTGCACGCGTGCGCATGCATGTGAGTGCATGTGTACATGTGTGTGCATGTGTGCATTCATATGTGCTTGGCCCCAACCCCACAGAACACACCGGGAGGTTCAGACACACACCAAGTCAGGTGTCAGTCTCTCCCCTTATTTGAGAAAGGATTGCTTGTTCTTGTGTATACACCAGGCTCAAAGGGCACTGAACTCCCAGAATCCTCCTCTTTCCGCCTCCAATTCTGTTGTAGCAACAAAGGAATTCTCAGAGGCCTGCACAGCCAGCTTCATTCGCGGTCTAGGGATTTGAACTAAGGTCCTCACATGTTACCCCTGGTGCCAACTCCCCAGACTTTGTACTACAAAAAAGCATGAACCCCATCCAGTGGGCCCAGGATGAGGTGTCTTGGAGTTCTTACTAGGACTTCTGGGAAAGACAGATTCAGCCCAGCTGAGCATGGGAGGAATTACTGGAAGCCCCAGCGAGGAGAACTAGCCTGGCAAAAACGAGGTCAACAGAGAAAAGTAGAACAGGAGACAGAGGCGGAAAAAGGAAGAGCCGACTGGATATGCACAGGAGAAAGAAACCTCGAGCCGCCTTCCAGCGCCCAGACTGTACCTGACCTTAGGTCCTGATTGCTCAACTCTGGTTCCACGAGCAGATGAAGTCTCTCTGCCTTTTCTTTGGGGGGGGGGGTGTTGTGGAGGGTGAGACAGGATCTAACACGCGTGTCAGCAGCACACATGTGGAACTCAGAGGACTACTTTTGGGAATCAGTTTTCCTCTGCTACTACATAGGTCCCGGGGCTCAAGATGGTCAGGGCTCAGTGGTGGGCCGCTCCCCAGAGTCGCCCCTCCTGCTGCCCCGCTCCACCCACCCTCTCAAAACTCCTGCTTTCGTAAGACACATCAACCAGGGGCAGGAAGTGGAACTGGAGGCTTAAGTCTATCAAAATGGCACCTCTAGTTGTACACATTTCTCACTCCTTCCGTTGCCGTTCAGTACTGGACATGGAACCCATGGTCAATGGCTAAAGCAAGCACTCTACCTCTGAGCCACGCCCCAGCCCCTCCCTGGGGGATTCTAGGCAGCGGCTCTACCTCTGAGCCACGCCCCAGCCCCTCTGGGGGATTCTAGGCAGGGGTTCTACCTCTGAGCCATGCCCCAGCCCCTCTGGGGGATTCTAGGCAGGGGCTCTACCTCTGAGCCACGCCCCAGCCCCTCTGGGGGATTCTAGGCAGGGGCTCTACCTCTGAGCCACGCCCCAGCCCCTCACTGGGGGATTCTAGGCAGGGGCTCTACCACTGAGCCACACCCCAGCCCCTCACTGGGGGATTCTAGGCAGGGGCTCTACCTCTGAGCCACGCCCCAGCCCCTCTGGGGGATTCTAGGCAGGGGCTCTACCTCTGAGCCACGCCCCAGCCCCTCACTGGGGGATTCTAGGCAGGGGCTCTACCACTGAGCCACACCCCCAGCCACTCACTGGGGGATTCTAGGCAGGGTCTCTACCACTGAGCCACACCCCAGACCTCTTTTTACTTTTTATGGTGAAAACAGGGTCTCAACTGTTGCCTAGGCTGGCCTTATATTCTCTAGTTCAACTGGCCTTAAACTCACAATCCTCCTGCCTCAGCCTCCCATGTAGCTGGAATGGTAGGCCTATGACACCAAGCCTGGTTTTATAATTAAAAGCAAAAACAGAACAGAACAACAACAAAAAAAAATGTGAATAAGACAAAGTTGGGGTTTTGTTTCTGTTTTTTTGTTTGTTTGTTTTGGTTTGGTTTGGTTTGGTTTTTTGAGACAGGGTTTCTCTGTATAGTCCTGGCTGTCCTGGAACTCACTCTGTAGACCAGGCTGGCCTCGAACTCAGAAATCTGCCTGCCTCTGCCTCCCAAGTGCTGGGATTAAAGGCGTGTGCCACCACTGCCCAGCAGAAGTTTTTAAGAAAAAATAATCTAAATATGTAAATCTGCTCTGAAGCTCTGGATAGCCTAGACCAGGCTGGACTAGAGCCACAGAGATAGACCTGGGTCTGCAGGTTCAGACACTGGGTTCTGGAACAGGCCAATCGTAGCTCAGGAATGCTGAGGTTAAAGACATGCACCCAGCCACTAAGTAAGAACCTTGGAAGCCATCTGCCCAGTGCTTACCCGTAACCTCCTGGCCCTTCCGGTCCAGCTCCAGCTCAGCGATCTCACTCAGGAGCGTGATGCCCTGCAGAAAGCTGTGTTCCAGGACTAGGCTGGGGGCTGTGTCCAGCTTCTCCCCGGCTGGGACTGCAGTACCCAGGGAGGGCAGAGGCCTGGCCTGGGGCAGCTCAGCTGCAGCGGCCAGAGCATTCATGCCGGCCAGTGGGTCATCCAGGCCAGGCAGGAGCGGTTCCGAGTGGGTCTCTTCCAGAGAGCAGGTACTGGCGGGAGCAGGTGCAGCCTCCTGGGCCTCCAGGTTGAGACACTGGCCCTCTGGGGCAGGCAAATCACAGTCTGAGAGCTCAAGGCTGGCCAGAGGCTCAGTCAAGGATGGCTGGGGCAGACTGTCCTCAGGCCCTGCCTCCGCCGTGGGCTCCTCCATCGGCACATCCAGGGGCACCTCCACCGGCTCTTCCTTAGTCTCCACCAGCGGCTCAGGCGTGAGCTGTGTCCCCAGCTCCATGGCAGCCATGCGGGGCTCTGTCCCACTCGGTAGTTCTATCCGAGGCTCAGCAACCTGAGCAAAGTCTGAGGCTTCGGGGGGCTCTCGGCAGCCCGGGCCTGCTGTGCTCAACGCCTGGGCCTCTAGAGGACTGCCTCCACAGCCACCTGCAGGGCTCACAGCCACCATGGTCTCTGGGACAGGCAGGGCCAAGGGTGACTGGAGGGGAGGCAGCTCTGTGGGACCCTCTTCCATATCCTCCACTTCAGCCTTCACCTCCCGCTCCGCCAGCGGCTCCTCCGCCTCCGGGCTGTCCCGAGGGGGCTCTGGGATCTTCGAGGGTGACAGGCAGATGGGTTTGTCCTCGGGAGACAGTGCCAGGCGCTCGGGCCCATCAGCCGGGAGCGGCACATCTGGAGCGAGGCCATCAGCATCAGCAGCCGCCGTGGGTTGCAGCAGGAAGGGGTAGGGTCGTCCGTAGTGTGGGGGCAGGGCTTGGAACGGATACCTGGGAGGGATATCTGTCGGGGACAGAAGAAGTCAGTGAAGGGGCCTCCCCAAGGCTCTGACCTGTCCCCATAACCTGAGCCTGAAAAGACATCGTATAACCAACTGCCCATTGCTTGACCAGCTGCAGGGTGGGTAGCACTGGCCCCCTGCCTCACCTCCACTGCCCTCTGAAATAACCCAGGACCCTTCTACATGTCTGAGCCTTGGAGAGCAAAGTCAGCGGCCACCATCTGTCCTCATGGAGATGAAGCAAGACTGGACCTGAAGCAAATGCTCTAGGAAGCTCTATGAAGATCTGTCAGGCAGCCCCGGGCTGTGTCTCAGGCCAATAAGGCATATGTTCAAAACTCTCATAGCAGCTGGCCATGGTAGCACATGCCTTTAATGCCAGCACTCGAGAGGCTGTGAGTTCAAGGCCAGCCCAGGCTACATAGGGAGACACTGTCTCAAAACAGAACAGAGCGAAATCCTTCATAGTAACACAGTTTTACCCTAAGGGGGCGGGGCTGACCGTGGAATGACGGCAGCAGCTTCAGGCCTGACACACACCTGGGCAGCGCCCAATAGGAGTCCTAACGAAGCACAGCAGTGTGGGGGCGCACGCCCCAGGCCAAGCGTGTGCTTAGCCTTAGCACGGCATTACACCAAATGGCTCCAGAGGGGGGCAATCCCTGTGCAAACTAACACAGCGCTGATACGCCATTCTGAATTAGCACCCAAATACAACCTCGCGAGGACACATACCCCAGCCCCGAAAGCGACCTGCAGCTAGTCCTGATGACTACCAGGCACTGGGACAGCACCTGTGGGAGTCAAGGAGGCTGCCCGGATGGGTACATGCAGCACTTACACTTTCTGCTATGCATTTGAGCATCCATGCCCCTGCAGGGACACTATCAGGCCTATGTCCCCTGTACTCCACTTACAAGGGACCGGGAAGACATCTCAGCTGCATTCATTTCAGAGTTGGGCAAGAGAGAGTGAGTGAGTGAGTGAGTGAGTGAGTGAATGAATGAATGAATGGAGCCAGTGAATGAATGAATGAATGAATGAATAAACAAATGAGCAAATGAACAGACAGGCTGAGAGAGGGAACCAGGCCACCAAGGCACACTCAGGATCTCAGCGTCCCACCTGTGAACAGAGCCTGGAACGGGCTGGGTGCCTCCTTCTCCAACTCCAGGTCTTTCTTCTCCACCACGTTCTCGGGGGCCTCTTCCTTGCGGGTGAGCCCGGGGGTGGGAGGCGGGGAAGCGGGCGGTGGGCTGCTGGGGTGCGAGCTGGGTGTGGCGGGGTAGGTATAGGCTGGAGGCTTAGACACATCCTCTACCTTCTGGATGACCTTGGCCTTCAGCGAGGTCACGGGGGAGGCTCGGGGGGACGGGGGTGGGCTCATGGCCTTGCTGTGGCTGCTCGCCGGGCCGGCAGCCAGGCCGGCGGACTTGCGAGGCAGCAGCCCGGGGCCTGCAGCGCTCAGGCCGGCCTTGCCTGTGCTCTCCAGGCTCCTCTTACTCATCTTCTCCTCCATCTCCGTGCGGTGCTCCTGTGCCTTCAGCCGCTCCTGCTGAGGACCGGGAGACGGGGTGGGATCGGCATGGCGGGAACCATCGCCTGCCCGGTCCCTGGCTTCCCACTCCAGAAAAATATCAGGCAAGATCCAAGGTCCAGGCCACCCAGCCCTCCCCGCCCCAAGGTAATCAACCCACCACAGACATTCTACCGTGGCGCACATGTAATAAACGTGGCATTCTACAGAACCCAGAGAGCGGGCGGGGGGCAGGGCACAGCGCCCTGGGTGTTACGAGGAGGGGCCTTGGCCTGAAACTCCTTGACCCCAGGCAGGTAGAGATTTCCATCAGGACACTGGCCCAGCTGGGACTCTCACGGTTAAAGCCAGGAGCCACTGACAATAACGGGCGAGCCTACACCCTGACGCCACACACTGTGCTCGCAACGGAGTACTTAGTACGGACTCAGTACTAAGTTGCATTATCTAAGCACCTCAGTGGGGAACAGGAACTCGCTGAGACATTTAATTGACAGCAAAATGAGAACCCTAGCTCTACAAGAGCCAGTTCTTATGGGGGGCGGGGGGGAGGGCAGTAGCTAGTACCCAAACCATAGGACAACTCCACACACTTGCTGCTCCCGTGGCCCCCTAGACCTACGAACTGAGTAACTACTCCTAGTAGTTACCCCTGCTTCCTGGAAGCAGAAACTTCTAGACCATAGAGATAACTTCCAAAGACAGAGAGGATCCTCTGAGACCCTTTGGGTATCCCCAGAACAAGCACCTCCAATCTACAGGTCCACTGCTCACTGGGGTCCTTATATGTTCTGGGTGCCATCCATGACACCCAAGGTCTCTACTCAGATGCGTCTTCCCACAGGGAGCCCTCCCTGACTGCCACTATCTTCAGGTTGTGCAGGGGCCAGGACTCACCACCAACTGCGCGCTCCGCTGCAGCTCCAGGGCCTGGGCCGCCTGCTGCTGCAGGTAGAGCAGCTCTTGCTGCCGCAGAAAGTGCTGCTGGGAGAAGAGCTGCAGCTGCTGGGCGTGGTGCAGGGGGCTGCGGCCTGGCGGGTACAGGGCCGGCCAGAGGGGGGGCACTGCCGCCCGCTCCATCAGCTCAGCTGTGAAGACAAACACCAGGGGCTACACCCACAGCCCCACAGCCCCTGGGCGGGTCCACGGGTCCCACCCCACTTCCAGAGGGAGGCACTGAGGTCCAGTGCAGACACAACAGGCCCCCGCTGGCTTCCCCAGCCCGGAAGATCACCCCTCACCTACATTTATGTGCACCACAACTCTGCCCGAACCCCTGTCGGCTGCAGCACGCTACCCTGCAGAATGGTGCCAAAGCCACCATGGGAACTACACTCTGTGGTCTGCAGAGCAGCCCCAGAAGGGACAAGGACGCCCAGTCTCCACAGGTGACCCTAACTGAATTCTCACGGAATTCCCAAGATCTGCCCCTCTGGACACAACTGGGGTCCAGGCTTCCCTGGACGCCCTTGTCCCCACCCCATACACAGAGCTGTTCCATCCCCATGGGTGGCCAGGAAAAGTCCCTGGCTGTGACTCACGGGCCACTTACCAAAATGAGGCAGGTGATCACTAGGGATAACCACCAGCTGGCCAGACTGGGGGTCCCTGACGAACTGGTAAGCTGACGGTAAAGAGCCCCCTAAGCCAGGTGGAAATGCGGGCGCCATGCCCTGGTGCAAAGAGGGGGGTCCCAGGCCTAGGGGGAGAAAGCCAAGTTTACACAAATGTCAGGAGGTTCCCGGCCCACTGACAGCACTGTAGTCCCTGATATCCACTGAGAATACCCAAAAGAGCCTTAAGAGTTCAGGCAGACTGGGGACAGGCGTGTCACTCCCACCTTACGGGGAGTCAGAGAAAGAGGAACTTGGTCCCAGCCTTCCCTCAAGGAAAGAAAGGCCACAAAGCCACACTCACCGTAAGGGTGTCCGGCAAGCCACATGGATGTGCTCCCTGAGCGAGGCAGCCAGGGGTTCGTGGCCAGGTGAGCCGCAGGATCAGCAGACCAGCGTCCTGAGCCTGCCAGTGTTGGGCCACCGGTCACCATGAGGTTGGGGTTCAGACCATTGGGAGCACAGCTGGTGGGGTGTAGACGGGCCAAGTCAGCCAGCTCTTTACTTTCTCTGCAAAGGGAAACAGAGGTATGGGAACAGCTTGTAGCCCAGGAATGGGGATGGGGTGAGAGAGCCACCGCCCAGGGAGCTGACGGGCCCTTGGAGCGAGCCTGGACCGCGAAGGCTCTTCACAGTGGCTGGAGAGGCCTTGAGTCACATGACAGACAGACAAGCTGAAGGTGACCGGCGCTCAAGGACCATGGTGGAACACAGGGGTCACCTCAAAGTCCCTACCCCAGGAGCCCCCCAGCCCGCACCCTCAGACCCCCCCCAAGCCCTCACCGGAGTAACTTCTCCTGGTCGCGGTCCAGCCGTGTCCCTAGCAGCCGATCCTCGCGGTGCCTGACTTGATTACAGTCATCATCAGCCCGGCCATGCCCTGGGGGACCAAAGGTGGCAGTGAGTCCCCAACCAGCCGTAGTCCAGACTCCCACGACGCCCCTCACAACCCTCCCCTCCGCTGCCTGACGGAACCCTCCAGCAACGCCAGCGACACAGGCCCTTAGGACCTCTGAACCCCACTGAGGGGGTCTTTGACCCAATACCTTCCCATCCATCCCTCGCACCCCAGGAGCCTGTCTGCCACTCACCTGTGGGGAAAATCGCAGTTTAAACACAATAAAAATCTATCAAACAGGCACGGTGGTACATGCCTTTAACCCCAGCAAAAAAAAAAAAGGGGGGGGGAGTAATAGGGCACAGAGGAGGCTTGGTGGATCAAGGTACTTTCTACCAAGCCTGAAGACAGAGTTCAAGTTTAATCCTCTAAAACCATGGGGGAGAGACCCGGACTCCTGCGAAATGTCCTCTGACCGCCACAGGTGCACAGTACCGTGCCCAGGCCTGTCCATATCCACAAACACACAAAACCGACGCCAGCCATTCTCTCTCTCTCTCTCTCTTTTTTTTTTGGTTTTTTGTTGTTGTTGTTGTTGTTGTTGTTTTTCGAGACAGGGTTTCTCTATGTAGCCCTGGCTGTCCTGGAACTCACTCTGTAGACCAGGCTGGCCTCGAACTCAGAAATCCGCCTGCCTCTGCCTCCTAAGTGCTGGGATTAAAGGCGTGCACCACCACACCCGGCCTGCCATTCTCTTTCATTTTTATTTATTTTATGCTTGCACGGGGTATGCCTACGTATCTACAGATGCCATACTCAAGTATGGGCTAGGGGAGTCCAGAGAAGGATGTTGGATCCTCCTCCTCCTCCTCCTCCACAATAAGCCCTACAGGCCACTGAACCAGCTCTGCAGCCCAAAGAAATGTACCTAAGAATTAAAAAGGACAGGGAGACCCAGCAAGTAACGGTGCTTGCTGCCAGGCCTGATGACCCGGGTTCAATTCCCGGAACTCACAGAGTAGAAAGAAAGGGAACCGGCTCCTACAGATTGCCTTCTGACCTTGACACATATAGGGTAACATAGTAACATGTCCACATGTATACACACACACTCTCTCAACAAACAAATGGTATAGAGGAGAAAAGCCTGGGAAAGGCAAACGCTTGCCTAGCAGCTCAAGGCTGCATGCCCCCTGAAGGGAGATGCCAGGTATACAGAAGAGGACTTTAAGTTCAAGGCTATCCTTGGCTACATGGCAAATTAAAGTCAACTGGGGCGACGTGAGCCTCCGTCTCAGTAAATAAATAAACTGATCAAAGTAGTCAGTCTTAGCCTGGCCCAGCAATGTCTCAGGTGACAGAGACCGCCAACACAGACGGCTCAGGAGTACCACTGAGGTCTAGGCACCCTTGACAGAGTCCACAGTAGGCCATGGTCAGGACCCTCACAGGCCAGGGTCCCACTTGAGATGCAGTACCTGAGCTCCTGCACCCCGAAAACTTCAGAGTCCTGAAGAGCACTGTCCCCGCCCAAGACAAACTCAGAGTCAGCAGAACCTTTTCCGCTCTCCCAGGGAAGATGGAGATGCGGCCAGCCAGAGCCACAGAAGGGCTAGGATAGAGTGCGGCCATGTAAGCACAGGCCGGGAGCTCAGAGATCACCGCCACGTGAGCCCAGACAGCCCAGAACCAAACGTGCTGGAGAGACAGCCAAGCAGACTCCTGTGGGATGGGGCCAGTCCCTAGAGGCAGAGAGAGTAGGGCCAGGAAGTCTTCCTGAAGTAATGCTCGGGGTTGCCTAGAGCATCTAAGAAACAGGCCCGATACAGAAAAACCCTGACCAATTTTAAGTGGTGAGAGTGGACAGAGATGGGTCCGGGAGGGAGGTGGCCCTGGTCCTCGAAGGGTCCTTTTCCCCAGAGCCCCAGTCACCAAGTTCTTAACTTACAAGGTTACAGTGACTGGATGGACGAGGAAAGAGAGGGGGAGGGAGGGAAAACGGGAAGCAGAGAACAATACCACCCTCAGATGGGGGCAGAGGAGAAGAGGCTCAGCCAGGACACCCCTTCCCTTTGGGGCCCTGAAGTTCTCGCTCTGACTGGTCCATCCTGTGATAGTCAATACTGTCAGCCTACAGGATCTATAACCACCTAGCAGGTGAGGCTCGGGGCATGCCTACAAGGGGTCTGGTAGAAAGACCCAGTCCTGAAGGTGGGCAAAAGTACTCCCTGGGTCTGCTCGCTGACTCGGTCTGGGTAAGAAGTGGTACGGCCGGGGGGGGGGGGGAGGCTTGGTGAGCAGAGGCTCTCGTAAGCCAGCCTGGCAGCCCAAGTGCGAGCCCTGGGACCTGGGTGGCGTACGGAGAGAAGAGATCCCTGCAAGCTGTCCTCTGACCTTGACATGCGCATGCCTACACACAAGACAGACAGACAGACAGACAGATGCAAAAAGATTTTTCTAAAGAGAAGAAAGGGGCAGCACAGGCAACGCAGCAGTGAGGAGAACCTGTTTCGCCTTTCTAAGAACTCGAGTTTAGGCCCCAACACCCACGTAACCAGCCAGGTGTCTGGCACACACCTATAACTCCAGCTCCAAGGGACAGGAGACAGGAGGATAGCTGGGACTGCCTGTCTGTCAGCTGAGCCAAGACTTGAGCTCCAGCCCTGGAGAGAGAGAGACCCTGCTTCAAAGACATATGGGGAGGGCTAGAAGGTGACATCTAACACCCTCTTCCAGTCTACACACGCACGCACGCACGCACGCACGCACGCACGCACGCACGCGCACGCGCACACGCATGCACATGCACACACATATAGATGTGCATAAATCAGTAAATGCATTTCAAAGGAGAAAGCACACTGAGCCCCAGCATCCACCGCTCTCTGCTTCCTGACCACAGATGCACCGTGACTGAGCCGACCTACCCACCGTGAGAGCCTGCACACGCAAACCATGAGCCAAAATAAACTCCTCCTTCCTTCCTTCCTTTAATAAATGTTTTTGTTGGATACTCCATCAGAGCAACCAGAGAAATAACACACACACACACACACACACACACACACACACACCCTTACCCTTGAGCACAGTAACAGCTAGAGTAGCAGGTTCTAACAAGAAGCTGGGATGACAGATTGGTAAAGTGGTTACTGTGAAAATGGGGCTGGAGAGATGGTTCAGCAGTTAAGAGCACTGACTGCTCTTCCAGAGGTCCTGAGTTCAAATCCCAGCAACCACATGGTGGCTCACAACCATCTGTAATGGGATCTGATGCCCTCTTCTGGTATGACTGACAACAGCTACAGTGTACTCATATACATACAATAAATCTTAAAGGAAGGAAGGGAGGAAGGAAGGGAGGAAGGAGATGAAGACCAGAGTTTGAATCTCTGCAACCCGTATTTTAAAAACGCACAAGCCAGACATTGGTAGTGCTCGCCTTTATTCTTAGGCCTTGAGAGGCAGGGTAAGTGGATCTCTATGGTTTTGAGTCCAGCCTGGTCTACAGAGCGAATTTCAGGATACAAACCTTGTCTCAAAAAACAAAACAACAACAACAATTTAAAAACCTTAAAAAGGTAGAAGAAACTGAGGAAGACACCTTTGACCTCTGGACATAGACACACACACACACACACACACACACACACCTCTGGATACAGACAGACAGACAAACACACACAACACACACCCCTCTGAACACACAGACAGACAGACAGACAGACAGACAGACACACACACACACACCACCACCACCACCACCACCACACACCCCTCTGGACACAGATAGACAGACACACACAAACCCCTCTGGACACAGACAGACACACACACACACATCACACATCACACCACACACACCAATGGCAGAACTAGAAGAGGCTGTACCAGGAACCAGGGGGAAACTGCAGCTCAGAAGGGGCCAGGAGGTTTGAGGCAGGGCGCAGGCTCTGAGAGCCACCCAGGTTCCACAGCTGTGCCTGGAAATCGGAGCCTGATCGCATGCTTCCTTTCCTTGTCCCCGGGGAGACGCCACGTCAACCAGGCTCGCACGCTCCCGAGGGCTCAGCCATATGGGAAGGGCACGTGCCACCAGTCTCTATGTCTGAGAGCAGCTGTAGGGACAGGCGCTTGCTGCTGGGGCCCCAAGAGGGGAGGCTCCGGGAACACAGACTAGGCTGGGGCCACAAGTCCTCTGTACTCCCTGACTGGATTGCCCCGGGCTACTTCCTGTCCCAAGTGTCACCTGCCGCTAGACACCAACACTCAGAGCAGCCTTCGTGCCCAGGGCCACTAGGCAGAGCTCCAGGTCACTCTGCAAACTGGCTGGCTCCCAAGGAGACCTGACATGACTGTGGCACCTGACCCCTGCTCTGAGCGAGGGGCTCCCTGTGGCCTCTGGGCTCTGCTCACAGTCACTGTGAATAGCCGAGGCCCTGCTCTGGGCTCACACCATGGGGGCCAGAAGTCCCGTCCAATCTCTTCATGCGAATCACATGTGTCTCTTCCCTAGGGACGTGTAACGCTTTCTTCCCTCCACACAGAACGCCCTTCCACTGAACCATTCAACACAACTTCAGCTCCCGCCATCGTCTCCTCCAGGAAGGAAGGAGCTGCCCTCTCCCCCACCCCTCCGTCACCATCCTCTTTCACCTGCCTCGAGTGCTCTTCACAGTATGAGCGAGGCTTCACCACCCAACTACCAGCACTGGAGCGTACGCACTGCACAAGCAGGCCACCCACAGTCCCTCAGTCATCTCCTCTCTCTACAACACCGGACAGAGAGAAACTCAATCAACAAACAGTACATGCCAGGAAGGACAGACATGGGGAAGAAGAGTGAGATACGTAGAAGAAAAGGCACCCGTGAACACCTGAGGCAGGAACCTAGACAGGAGGGCCAGACAGGAGCCAAAGGGAGCAGAAAGAAAGGGGTCAGAAAAGAGAACTCACTGGTAGAGCCCCTGCCTAGAATCCCCCAGGGAGGGGCTGGGGGCGTGGCTCAGTGGTAGAGGCCCTGCCTAGAATCCCCCAGGGAGAGGCTGGGGGTGTGGCTCAGTGGTAGAGCCCCTCCCTAGAATTCTCCAGTGAGGGGCTGGGGTGTCGCTCAGTGGTAGAACACTGCCTAGAATCCCCCAGTGAGGGGCTGGGGGCGTGGCTCAGTGGTAGAGCATCTGCCTAGAATCCCCAAGTGAGGGGCTGGGTTTTGGCTCAGTGGTAGAGCCCCTGCCTAGAATCCCCCAGGGAGGGGCTGGGGTGTGGCTCAGTGGTAGAGCCCCTGCCTAGAATCCCCCAGGGAGGGGCTGGATACTGGCAAAATTACAGCCAGTAGGGTGCATACATAAGACAAGGTTTTCACTCCCGACAGTGAAAAAAGCATCAGGTACCAACAGACAAACAACTCCCTCAGCCCAAGCTTCAAGCACATCCTCTTCTCTCTGCACATGCACTTATGACCCTTTTGGGCACAGGTATTTTAAACACTAAATCATGAACCACCCCAAACACAAGAGGAATACCCTACCATGTCATAGAACCCTATTCAGACTAGAAGACTTTGTCCCCTGTCATTCCATCCCAGAATAATCAGGCGCTTGGTGACGTGACGTATCCCTGCCCAAAGCAAGAGGATCGCTTAGTCAATCAGCAAACATCCACTAGGCACCAGTCACTTAGACCTGCGTGCTGGGGGAATTCAAAGGCAGGACAGACACCCAGCACATCCTGATTCAAAGTCCAAAGTCTCAGATGCTGTAGAGTCACGGGGACATCCAGGCACAGTCAACACAGGGATGGGGAGTGCTCCGCCAGGAAAGCTGGCACAGGCCAGCTGGAGCATTGGGTGATAGAAAGAGAGATACCACTGTGAGTGGGGTGTGGAATCACAGGCCTTTAACTTCAGCAGAGACGGGTGTGTGTGTGTGTGTGTGTGTGTGTGTGTGTCTGTCTGTCTGTGAATCCAAGCCCAATCTGGTCTGTGTAGTGAGTTCCTTCCTCATCAGGGCTGCACAATGAAACCATCTCCAGAAATAACAACCGTGAGGGAGACAGACCCAGGCACAGAACTCTCTGCCCCCGGGGCAGGGTGAGTCCAGAGGCTGCTCTGACTGTACAAACGGTCAGAGTGAGACAGAACTCCTGGCCCTGCTAGGCTGCCGGGGAAATAGGACTTCAATGATTCCAGGAAGGAGGCCGCGGAAGGGGTTGCTGGCAAAGAAGAAGGGGAGGGGAGGGACCCAGGAGACAGGTGTGTACAAGGCCTCTCGGTGCCTCTATGGGTGTCTAGTCTGGAAATCACAGTAAGGGAGCATCCTTCCTTCATAGGTGACCCTACGTAGGAGGCCGGGGACAAGAAACAATGGCTGCCTTGAGACGTCCAGCTGGACACGGCCTTTCCCGGCCTTCGCTTAGCCTGCTGTGACGTCATGAGGGTGCCCCGGAGCGGTTTCGGTGCCTGGACCCACGAGGCCCTCAGCACGGCAGCAGGCTGACACAGCACGGGGCGCAATGAACAAGGTGAAGATAGGTCTCCAAAGTACACGAGGGCTCAAGGGCACCGACCAGCTTCCCAAGTTCTGGGGAAAGCGCCAACCTCACTCAACTGTGCAGGAGGGTCACAAGGCGGAGGCTAGTTCTGAGACCTTGTCTCAAAAAAAAGAAAAGAAAAAGGGCCGGCGAGATGGCTCAACAGATACGGTGCTTATTGCGCAAGCACAAGGACAGTAGTTCGGATCCCACATCGGACTCTTAACAAAAAATAGGAGGCAAAGACTCGGGAGCCCCCCCAAAGCCAACAAACCTGGCAGCCTGGTGTGCACAGTAACAAACGAGAGGCCCTGCCTTAAACAAGGCAGACGGCAAGAACTGACCCCCAAGATTGTCCTCTGACCTTAAAACAGGCACATGGCACCCAAATGCCCAGATACTCACAGGAACTATAATACACACACACACACACACACACACACACCCATGCACACGCACATGCACGCATAAACACACACACACATGCACAAACACACACACACACACACACACACACAAGACAGATAGACAAATAGACAGACAGATAGATAGATAGATAGACAAGCAGACAGACAGGAAAATGAAAGGGAAAAAAAAATAAGCTGAGCAAGATAATCCCGTGGATAAAACAGCTTTGCCACACAAGCCCGCCGGCCTGAATTTGATGCCCTGAACCCAGCAGAGGGAAAAGAATCAACTTTAGGAAATTGTTCTCTGACCTCCCTATCTGCACACAGCAAGCATATGTTCATACACTCATGTGCATACACACACACAACTGATAATAAATCATTTTACAAAAAGAAGGAGCCGGGCGGTGGTGGCCCACGCCTTTAATCCCAGCACTTGGGAGGCAGAGGCAGGTGGATTTCTGAGTTCGAGGCCAGCCTGGTCTACAGAGTGAGTTCCAGGACAGCTGGAGCTACACGGAGAAACCCTGTCTCGAAAAACCAAAAAAAAGAAAGAAAGAAAGAAAGAAAGAAAGAAAGAAAGAAAGAAAGAAGGAGCAGCAGCCAGGGTGACGGCTCAGCTCCTTTCCTGAGCTCCTTTCTCAGCTCTGTGGCACTAACACATGTGTGACACATGTGTCCACATACATGGACAGTTTTGTTTTGTTTTCAGTTAAAAAAGCCTGCCAGGAAGCCTCCTCTACTGTTCACTAGTGTTCATTCATTCATTCATTCATTCACCTGGTTACCCAGTGCCTACTACGCTCCAGGCCCCACGCTGACTGGACCCCAGAGGCACTGAATGAGTCCACACCCAGCTCTCCCTCACCGGAGGACTCAGAATGGAAGGCTTAAGGTTGGTCGATTCCTAGGAATCCCTCGGACAGAACAAAGCGACTCATAACAGCACAGAGGTGCTTACGTGCAAAAATATTCCACACAGCGGTTCTCCACACAAAAGAGAGCAGGCAAAGACTTAAAAATGCCCACTGGGGAACGGAGACCTAACTACAGCGCCTGCTGGTGTGTGCTCTCCGCGGAATATTAAAGGCCGTTAAAAAAAAAAAAATGATACTTTTAAAGAGTCTGACATCTCGGGAGAAACAACCCACACTGTGATGCAGGAGCGACGCCTAAGACCTGGGCTGCGCCGCGCACGCAGCTCTGCAGGTACACACAAATTGCACGGGAAAATGAATTCAGGGCGAGCCAAGAGAGTGTTTGGGGTGCTGGGGAAAACATAATGGTCTTTTCCCTCCTCCTCTCCTCCTGCACTCTACACGGCTATGTGGATAATGGGAACCGCAATCAAAGTGTCAATAGCAGCCTCGATGGCCAAGTGGGGAGCAGGCAAGCAGTGCTGGGAGGGGGGAGGGAGGGAGGGAGATGGGGGAAGGAGGGAGGGGAGGCTTGGGAGAAAAGACTCAGAAACCAGCCAGGGATCTCAGCACTCCAGAAGGCAGAGAGAGGTGAGTGGATTTCTGTGAGTTCGAACCCAGCCTGGTCTACATAGTAGGTTCCAAGCTAGCCAGGACTAACCACACTGTGAAAGCCCATCTTTATAAAAAAAACACAACAGGGCTGGAGAGATGACTAAGAGGTAAGAGCACCGACTGCTCTTCCAGAGGTCCTGAGTTCAATTCCCGGCAACCGCGTGGTGGCTCACAGCCATCTGTGATGGGATCTGATGTCCTCTTCTGGGGTGTCTGAAGACAGCTACAGTGTACTCACATAAAATGAATAAATAAATCTTTATAAAAAGGAAGCCAGAGGCAAGGAGAAGAATAGGGATTGGGCCAGGTGGTGTGAAACACACTGTTAATCCCAGCACTCTGGGAGGCAGAGGCAGGCGGATTTCTGAGTTCGAGGCCAGCCTGGTTTACAGAGTGAGTTCCAGGGCAGCCAGGGCTATACAAAGAAACCCTGTCTCAAAAAGCCAAAAGAGGCCGGGCAGTGATGGCGCATGCCTGTAATCCCAGCACTCTGGGAGGCAGATTTCTGAATTCGAGGCCAGCCTGGTCTACAGAGTGAGTTCCAGGCAGCCAGGGCTACACAGAGAAACCCTGTCTCGAAAAACCAAAAAAACAAAACAAAAAAAAAAAAACAAAAAAAAAAAAACAAAAAAAAAAAAACCAGAGAGCCAGATCTGAGGCGGAGAATCTGGAGAAGCTCCTGGGCCAGCCAGGCTGGCGTCTGCAGCCCCAAAGAGAGAGACTGTCCCCTGCTAGTTGACTGACTCAGCCTGTCAGGGCACCTGCTGCCAAGCCTGAAGACCTGGGTTCCATCCCCCAAACCCACATGGTGGAAGAGGAGCCATTTCTTACAACTTGTCCTCTGACTTCCCCTGTTCACTGTGGTGCATTTGCATGGCTGCGTGGGACATACACACACACACACACACACACACACACACACACGGATATAAGAGAGCCTGTCTCAAACACAGAGCAAACACCCCCGAGAGGTTGTGTCCCCCGACCTCACCACTTGCACACGGCACGTGTCTCACCCACACCCACACCCACCATTTAAGGAGAGTGGTGACTATTCCTCATTTAATTCCCAACCATTAAGGAGAGAGATCGCGAGTTCAAATCCCATCTAGACTACATAGCAACTCAATGAAAAATGGGGGTGGGGGTGTAGAAGTGTGGGTCGATGGTTAGAATGCCTGCACAGCAACTACATGAACCAGCGTTCCGGGGCACATGCTATTATGACCACACCCAGCACTCAGGAAATGGTGAAAAGGGGAATAAAATGTCAAGACCATTCTTGGCTATAAAGTGGGTAAGCTATATACAGTCTATATAGGACTGCCCCTCCCCCAAAATAAAAGGAGGGGTCGGACGGCAGAGAACCTTGCCTATCTTGTGCATGAGATCCTATATTTTCAAAACCATCACCACCACCACCACCACCACCACCACCAAAACAATAACAGGAGCCAGCACCTACCTTTGACATTGTTGAGTGACAAAGAGCGTTCCTGGTCTACCAGCCCAGGCCCCAGCCGGCTACTGCTCCCGCTGTCCTTCTGCCTGGCCACGGCCACGGCAATGCCCACGGGCGGGTGTCTCACTTCGGCTTCCCCCTGGGCACCGGAGCCCTCTCGCCCAAAGGCCTTGGCACTCTCGGGTCTCTCTGGGTCCCGTTTCAGCTGCCGGCCCCCTCCGGCTGTGGGGACCCCGGCGGCGGCGTGTGTGAGCCGGGCCTGGGCTCTAGGGGGACCGGCGCTCGTGGGAGTAGGTTCAGGTTTCATGGTGCCCAGGCCCCCGAAGGGGCTCTTCTTCCCGCAGCCACCGGGGCGCACCGCCACCGCCTCCCGGGCAAAGCTGCCGCTGTACTTGATGAGGCTCTGCATAGCAGAGGCCTCTCCGGGTCCGTGGGCTGCGGCGTGGAGGTCACTGCCGGGCCTGCCGCAGGTGGCCGAGGCCCGGGGCACTGTCCCCCCGGGGTCCAGGTAGGCTTTTTTGGATGCCGTGGCGACAGCTGCTTCCTCTTCGGCTCGGCTGGCATGGTGGTGCTGGGCTGCCAGGACCGCCATCTGCGTGGTGGCGAAGTTGCCCAGTTCGAAGGGTTTCCACTTGTGCTCCGGCCCGGGGGGTCGGGAGGGTTCCAGGCCGAAGAGCTTAGCGGCCTGCTGGGCAGCAGAAGAGCTCAGGCCGCCGCCGCGGGGGGCTCGCTCGCAAGGCCTCGGCTCAGCCTCGGGCTTGAGTAGTTCCTTGGGGGGCAGGTAGGCGCGGGCATCCGGGGAGGAGCGGGAGGAGCGGGCTGCCGGAGGGCCATCGGAGGGAGGCGGGCGCTTGAGGGAGCGGATGACCGAGCTCTTCTCCCGCAGGACCTCCGGCCGCTCCAGTCGCGGAGATCCAGGAGGCCCTTGCAGGACCCCGGGACGGCCTGGTTCGCGCTCCCGGGTCCGGACGTCGCGAGCCTGGGATGCTATCTGGATGGGTCCCACCCGCTCATCAAAGGCCTCCACGGAAGGCACAAAGGTGGGCGCCACCACGCGGTGCTCGCGACCCGGTTCACGGAACACGGTGTAGACACCGGCTGGGGTCGAGGAAGCGGGTGCAGGGGGACCCTTGGGGGGCAGTGGCGGTGGCGGCGGTAGTGGGGACCCACAGGGCCTGGCGGCGGGCAGCAGGGCCTCGGCCCGCCGCAGCAGCCGAACATTCTCCTCCTGCCTGGCCACCTCCTTGGCCCCTCCGCGGCCCAGCTCGGCCACCAGCCCCGCGTCCACCACTCCATTGCACAGGCTCAAGGCGGATGGCGGCAGCGCGCCCTTGGCTTTGGCCTCGGCCAGGAAGGGAGACAGGCGCTCAGCCAGGCGTGAGGACCCTCGGTCCTGGCGGCCCTCAGCTCGGGCCTCCTGGGTCAAGTCCACCACGCCACGGGGCCCAGACACCTCCTCACGTGCCCGAGGATCTTTCTTGCCAAACAAGGGAGGAGGGTCTCCACCACGGCCTGAGCGATCCTTCCCCGATCCTTCCCGGGAGGAGCCTTTGGCTGGACCGCCTGAGGAGTGGCCACTGGGAGTTCTGGACGAGGGCGTGTGCGCATGTAGGGTCCCCGGGGCGGGCAGATAGAAGCCATCTGAGGAGAAAAGGACACAGTGAACCAGGACCATTAGCCAGTGCTAACCTCGAGACGCTCTCCCTTCACCCAAGGGTGCACTGCACCCCAGAGAGAGAATATGCAGGGGCCTGGTCCTTCAGAGAGAAGCCAGGCATGGCCGGAAAGGTTTTCTATTCAGAAACCTGGCTCTAAGCCAGGCGGTGGTGGCGCACGCCTGTAATCCCAGCACTCTGGGAGGCAGAGGCAGGCGGATTTCTGAGTTCGAGGCCAGCCTGGTCTACAGAGTGAGTTCCAGGACAGCCGGAACTACACAGAGAAACCCTGTCTCGAAAAACAAAAACAAAAAAAGAGGAAGGAAAATATTGATGAAGGGACAGGAATGACAGTGCACATCTTGAATCCCAACACCTGGAAGGCTGAGGCAGGTGGATCTGTGTGAGTTCAACGCTACCACCCGGGTCCACAGGGTGAGTTCCAGGACAGCCTGGGCTACAAAGAGAAACATTGTCTCGATTTTGAACAGGAAACCTTGGTGAAGCGGCTGGAGGGTGCAGCTCAGCGGCAGAGGCCTTTCCTAGCACCCGGCTCCATCCTGGCGACTCCCCCCGCCCCCCGCCCATAAAGAGGTAAATACAGCATACATGATACCTGGAACCCCAGAGGACCCCCAGAGAAACTGCCACGGAATCACCCCGCCACCCCCTCCCTGCCTAGCAACAGCCCCGCCCCTTCTTGCCCTCTTACCTTTCTGGGTATCGAAGATGCTGGGCTGACCCAGCTGGCTGAGGAGGGGGCTCCCGCTGCTGGGGGGCTCCAGGTGGTTCAGGTGGAGGTAGGAAGGATACAGCCCACTGGGCAGGTGGGAGAAGCCTAGGGAGAAAAGACAGAGCGGTCTACACTACTCAACGCTCACCCACGCACGGTCGGTCGGCTAGCATTTGCTTCTCCTTGGAGAAAGCGAGGATGGGGGGGGGGGAAGAAGTGGGGGGGGCACTGTCAGTCCCCCAGTACAAGAAGCTTATTGGTGAACACCAGTTCTCATGGCAACAATTGTCCGTCCCCTCCCCAAACCCCTGCCACTTCAAGCCTTCCATGAGGCCCAGGAAACCCACAAGGGCTTGGATACACATTCAAACGCTCCTGATCAAAGTCAGAAAGGACCTAACCAAGAGGGGACTCAAAAGCCGCTATTCTCATTTAAAGCAACCCCGAGAAGAGACCACTGCCCTCCCATCTTACAGATTAAAAACAAAGCAAAGCAAAACAAACAACAAACAAAAACAGAGTCAGAGCAGACCGCTGCCTGCAACAGCAAAGTGCAACTAAACCTGGCTTTGAACTGAAGTCACGGGGCACTACGGCTTAGAGGCGACCTGGGGGGGGGGGGTGTGGACTCTGGATGAACACGGTCGGTCGGTCGTTGTCTTCTCCCAACACTAAAATCAGCATCTCTAGCTGCCCAGTCTTGCAAGGAGGACCTCGTAAGTTCCCTAAAATGGCTCTTACAGTGAGGACCAAAGGGAAAGAGTGGTGTGACTTCAGAAGGGGTGTGGCCACAGGTGACAAAGGAACCTGGGCAACTAGGGGCAAGCAGAGAATAGAAACAGGGCACCAGCAGGGCGTGGTGGCGCACGCCTGTAATCCCAGCACTTGGGAGGCAGAGGCAGGCAGATTTCTGAGTTTGAGGCCAGCCTGGTCTACAGAGTGAGTTCCAGATAGCCAGGGCTATACAGAGAAACCCTGTCTCAAAAAAAAAAAACCAAATATATGTTATATATATAAAACAAACTAAGGTCAGGTGTGGTGGTACATACCTTCAATCTGAGCATTCAAGAGGCAGAGGCAGGTGAATCCCTATGAGTTTAAGGCCAGCCTAGGCTACACAGTTAAGACCCTTTATCTTAAAATAAACAAACAAATACATGGGGGTTGTCCAGAGTGGTGGCTTCACACATGTAATTCTAATTCTTGAGAAGCAGAGGCAGGAGGATTGCTGCCAATTCACGGCCGTCCTGGTCAACCCAGTGAGTGTCCCAGGTCGGCCGGCGCTACTTCGCAAGACTATCTTGAAAAAAAACAAAACGAGACACAAGAGGCCTCTTCGCAAGTCACAGAACAAAACAGAGTCCACAGTGCCGCAGTCAAAACGCCAAACCAATGCTCCGCTGCAGGTGGCGGGTCCCCTGCAGGTCCTCCGTCAGTAAGATAGGCAACCCGGGCCCGGGCCCGGCCCCGGCTCCCGGCCCCAGCCCCAGCCCCAGCCCCAGCCCCAGATGCTGCAGCTGGAGGAGACAGACCTAAGCACACAGCCCCAGGACCAGATTATGCCTGTGGTGTATCTTTGCTGTGTCTGTCAGCACCTCAGGAAGAACTGAGGAATGAGCCGGGGACACGGCAGAGGTAGCCTGTGCCCTTCCGGGTCCCTGCTCCACACACACGGTGGGAGGAGCTCAGTCAGAGCTGGGTCAGAAGCCCAGCCCACTCCAGCCACCATCGCGCCAGCCTGTGGCAGACCTCCAGCAGAGGCCACACAGCCTCCATGCAAGGCGTTTACACCCATCCCTGGATTCGCGCGCCTGTCCTGAGAAGCCCAAGAAAAATGGCTTTAGTGTGACTTTCTCTGTACAGGAAAGACCACCGTTATGCCTGACAGTGACACCTCTAGCTACAGCTGGGCAAAGTACAGCAAGTCCACACCAGGGCTGGTGGGCATTCATTCTGCCTCCAACCTCAGGAGGGAGGGAACGGCCCAGACAGTCAAAAGCAGACAACAGGGGCCTCCCAGAGCTACAATATCCTGGGTTCTAGGTGAGCCCAGGAGATCCACAAAGATGTTAAGAGGTCCCTAACCTCAACAAACCAACAACCCAAATCCACCAGAGACAGAGGTGGAGGAGGGGGGCCCTTAGGTCCTTAGGTTCGTTCAATTCTCGGTCAGTACTGCCAAAGGGGGGGGGGGAAGCCCAGAGTACCTAGGCTGAGGCTCCCCACAATAGTGTGTGTGTGTGTGTGTGTGTGTGTGTGTGTGAGAGAGAGAGAGAGAGAGAGAGAGAGAGAGAGAGAGAGTATGCGGGAAGGTGTTCCACTGAATATACACCGCTCCCTGCCCTCAAAGTGCACGCCACATGCTCAGGGAACAACCACACAGGCAAAGCGTTCGTCTTCCACCATGTCTCAGTGGGAACACGACTGAGCAGCGGAGGAGGAGCCAGTGGGCTGGGGTGAGAGGCCGCAGACAGAGGCAACGATTGATTGGCACGTGCAAAGGCCCTGTGGTAACAAAATAAGCGCTAAGTGCTAGAGGGGACACACCCGGAGGCCACGGTGAGAAAGGTGTGGAGAATGGTGTTGGGGACATTAAATTGCCGTCACCGTGGAGACCACGGCCCAGCAGCCCTCGGCCCCTCCCATCCGGGCCACTCCTTACCTTCACGGGCGTGGGCAGCCCACAGCTGCACCATGGGCAAGTTGCTGGGGGTGGGGGAGCGGAAGGAGAGGTCAGAGGGCAAGGACACCGGGCTCCCCTGAGATGAGGGCGAGGGCCCCATCCCACTGGACACAAAGCTGCCCAAGAAGGCCTCGCCTGCAGAGAAAAGGGAGGGGGGTCCCTGTCAGGCAGCCAGTAGACCAGGCTATGCCACCTGGACCACCGTCCCAAGGCCCTCCACTGCATAAAGCCTTCACTACCAGAGACATCAAGAGGCATCCCTTGGCCAGCCCCAGCCATACCCTATGGGCCCGATCACCACAGTGACCAATAAAGAAGGCCAGACTCCCCACCCCCCGACCCCCAGCATGCATACATTTTTTTACTACCCTGGCTGCAGATGGAGGGAAGCCTGGGTCAGTCAGGAATGGGGGGGAGGGGAGCGGAGTCCCCATGGATGGCCCAGGCCACAGAGTAAGAGAGGCAATGGTCACTGGAGAAAAGAGCTCATATTCTGAGCTCAGCACAGGGCACTGTCCAGAGACCAACGTCCCCAAGGAGCACATGGTCACCCGGGGTGTGCAAGAGCCTCTGAGCGTCTAGCGACTGCCTATGTCCATGTAACTGATGGGGAAACGGAGGCCCAGAAAGGAGAAGCCTCGGCTCAGCTAAGGACTAGCAACTCCCTGCACACCCAGCAGGTCATCCCGGAGCCCTGCATGACGGGGCCGGATAGGGGGAGTGAATCACCAAGGAAAAGGCAAACAGCAGAAGTCAGGAATGCTGACATAACGCCAGCCGCCCTTGGATGCTGAGGCCGAAGGGCCACGGGTTCTAAGCTAGCCTGGACTATGAGGTGAGCCCGTTGGGGGAAAAAAAAAGTTTAAAAAAGATGGATCCTATCATGATACCTCACATCTGTTATTCTAACACTCAAAGAAGTGGAGGCAGAAGAATTGCTGGAATTCAAGGCCAGCTTGGGGTGCACAGCAAGTGGGGTGCACATCAAATTCCAGATAATCTGGGCTACAGGGTGAGACCCTGTCTAAAAAAAACACGACCAAAGTCAATTTGAGGATGTAGAGTGCCTGCCTGAGTATGCATGAGGGACTAGGTTCAAACTTCAGTTCCTCAATAAATAAATAGAATCACAAAACAAAACCAAGATACGAAGGAGGCATACTTACAACAAGAATTATATAACGGCTCACACTCGTTTTAGGAACAATAATAGTAAATAGGCCAGATGTTCCGTGGGTGATTCAAACTCTCCTCCAGGACACCCTGCAGGAGAGGGCGTGGAGCCCTGAACACACGGCCGGGTCCAGCACTCTAACCAGGTGTCCGTCCTGGTTGGTCTCCAGAGGAAAGCTCTGGGTAAGTTCTCAAGAGCTTCTCTAGTCCCTGAGAGGTGGGCGCTGTTTGCAGACAATGCAGACAGGATATGTGGCTCAGATGCCAGCAGGGGCCCTGCCACCGGTCTAAACCACAGGGATCTCACAGACTCCGCCCACATAATACGCAGTCCAGTTTCTGGGTCCCTGAGAGCCCTCCCATGTAAGCCCTAGACAAAGTGTCCACTGACCGCCTCGCTAGGGGGATAGAATTCCAAAATACGTTCCCAGGCCCTTGGTGGCGGGGCGGCGGGGGGGGGGGGGATACACATGGGAAAACTGAGTGAGAGCAGAAGCTGGAGAGCACACACACCCTTGGATCGCACGCCTGTTGCCATGACCTACGCTCAGCCACCATCACTGAAGCCCAGTCCCTCACCAAAATCCAGCGCCAACTCCTGTGGCCCAAGGGCCCTTGCAGCCGCTCAGCACATCCATGTAGCCCAAGCCTGGGAAGGTAGGGCCTCGGGACCCTGCCAAAGCCCCGGCTTCCTCCTTGATGTGGCAGACGGCCGGTAGAAGGCTCCGGAAGCCAATAGCCAGGGGTTTGCGCAAAGGCTTACATCAGCCACCAGTCCTTCCTGCCTGAGCTGTGCGGAAGCACGGGGTGCAGGCCTGCCCCTGCCCGGGCTTGTGAAACCCAGCAAGCGGCACCCCAATCCAGAGAAGCGTTGGGGCCCGGATGCCACTAACGGTTCCTGTCACCACCAGGGCTCTAAAAGGCCTCAACTACCTCCTCCCAGGCTGGGGTTGGTGACAGCTGGGGGTCCCAGCCACCAGGCAAGCCAATGATGCTCTCTGATCACAGAGTAGGTGCAAAACCAGGAGTGGTGGCATAGGACAGTCGTTAGAACTACTCAGGAGGCTGAGGCAAGAGGAAAGCTCGGAACCACTCTGGATTGGAGTGAGTCAATGCTCGTGGGGCAATTCAGATGGTCTCCATCAAAGGTAGAAAGAGCTGGGAAGGACAGCTCAGCAATAAAGACCCTGCGCAGAATTCCTCAGTAAGGTGTTTGGGATGTCAGTGGGAGAGCCCCTGCCTAAAATCCTCCAATGAGGGGCTGGGGGCGTGATTCAGTGGGCGAGCCCCTGCCTAGAATCCTCCAATGAGGGGCTGGGGGGCGTGGTTCAGTGGGAGAGTCCCTGCCTAGAATCCTCCAATGAGGGGCTGGGGGCGTGGCTCAGTGGGCGCGCCCCTGCCTAGAATCCCCCAGTGAGGGGCTGGGGGCGTGGCCCAGTAGCCAAGCACACACCTAGTATGATGAAGGCCCTGGGTTCCATTCACAGTAACTTAAATAGCTCCTACAGAACAGTCACGCCAAGACCACCAGCCCCATCACCGCGCCCGACATCCTCAGCAAAGCCACAAGCATAGCCGCGTCTGTCAGGTGCAGGACTGGGTAAATGAACAGCGCATACCAACAGAGGAGACCAAGGAGCAGCAGACGCTCCATGCTGTGGGACATGTGGCCACTGACCATGTGTCACTCCCAAATCAGAATTGCAACCCTGGGACCTGAAGAACTGTACGTTCTAGCTTATTAAATCTCAATTAATTTAGATTTCACTCAGCCATGTTCTAGGCTGAAGGTCTTTTCCTGGTTAGAAATTGAAGGAGTGGACATGAACTGTTGTCTCTGTGGGGAAGAGCTGGGGACACAGCGAGATTCTGAGACAGAGCAAGGCCACATCCTAGCCCCCGGGCTCATTTCTGTGTGTGCCACATGTGTATGTGTTCATTCAGCATATGCACACACGGAACATCCTCCTGCCTCCAACTTATTTACTTCAGACAGCATCTCTACAGGGCCTGGATCTAAACTGATGGATGTCAAGCCCCAGTGACCCTCCTTGTCTCCGCCCCAGAAACAGCCTAACCACACCCACCTGTTAATGTGGGTTGTCCTTGTATACCACTGAGCCATCTCCGTGGCTTCTTGACAGTCTCACTATGTAGCCCAGGCTACCCTAGTCCTCACTCTGTAGCGCAGGTTGACTTCCCGTGTGTCAAGTGGTCCTCCTGCCTTAGCCTTCGTGAGTGACAAGATCACAGGCGTGTACCACCACTCCTAACTCATGGCTGCCATCCTGGCCTATCTGTAAATCTCCCTGGGCTATGCGAAATACATAACACTGTGAGACCGTGAAAGGCAATCTGTGGCCTGGCTGAGCGAGGCTTACTCCAGAGACCCAGTAGAATATTCTACAAGGGACGGAACCGGTAAACCACGCTCCCAGATACTCACGGTCCTGATGCCAACTCCAAACTCCTGACTCAACTCCATAATCCTGTGGCCATCAGTCACACGTAGGGCCAGGCCCCAGACTCCACCCCATTGTTACCTGGCAACAGCTAGGTAACCCAGCCCACCATAAAAGGGGATGCCAGCCCCCTCCTAGCTCTCCTGATTTTCTCTCATGCCCTACACTTTCTCATGTCTCTTGTCCCCCTGTTCCCCCTCTCCCCATTTTTCTCCCCTCTTTCCACGTGGTCATGGCCAGCTCTCACCCCTCTATCTTTTCTTACTCTCTTCTCTTTTTCTTTTCCTACTTTTCTATAATAAAGCTTTGAAACCATGAGCTGTCTCCTCTTATCAAAGCCCGCCGTGTAGGAGCAATGAAACAGGCCTCAGCGTCTCCAGCCGCCAGAAAGAACCAAGGACTCTTCCGCCCAGCCAGGCTTCCTCTATAGGTACATGGGGCCCGTGCCAGAACGGTCCTGCATTCTGGGCAGGGACGCCCGCTCCCAGCCGGGCAGCCTCACCTCCGCAGGCACTGGGGAGCCCGCCATGCCGTCACCGGTACGCGGGCCCCGCTCACGTTCCCGACATGACACATTTATCTTCTTCTCCCTCCAGGTTGACGTATGGAAAGACTCAAGACACTCCTGTTTGTAAAGTGATCTGAGCTCGGCCTGCCCACGGGGTGCCGTGTAATGCCAGCTGTTGTCACAACTGGCTGGCTAAGTGACACCTCTGGGACCGGGTTTTGAGGGGGTCCACTTGCCCTACCCCACACACCGCTCACCCTTCCTCAGAGGCGTGAACGCTTATGAGTCATTAACACACTAAGCATCGCTGAGTGTGCATATTACAGCTGCATTCTATAACTGTATATTACGTGTGTGTGTGTGTGTGTGTGTGTGTGCGCGCGCGCGCGCGCGCGCGTGCCCAGGTGTGCCTGTGTGCACAGAGCCCTGAAGTGGACCTCAGATGTCTTCCTCAGCCACCTTCCAGCTCTGATTTGGTTAGAATGGCTGGCTAGCAAGTGGCGGGCAACCTCCTGTCTCAGCCTCCTCAGGACCTGGATTCCAGGCAGGTGATGCATGCCTGGTTTTTTGGTTTTTTTGGTTTTTTTTTTGTTTTTTTTTTTGTTTTTTTTTGGTTTTTTGACACAGGGTTTCTCTGTGTAGCCCTGGCTGTCCTGGAACTCACTTTGTAGACCAGGCTGGCCTCGAACTCAGAAATCTGCCTGCCTCTGCCTCCCCAGTGCTGGGATTACAGGCGTGCGCCACCACCACCCGGCACCTGTGTTTTTTCACAGGGGTGCTGAGTATCCATTTGGTCTATGCTTGTGAATGTCATTTCCCCCACCAGCACACACCCCCCCCCCAAAAAAAAAGAAAGAAAAAAGCCAAATGCTCGTCCCACTCAAGCGCTGAGGCAGGCCGGAACTTGTTTAGCTTCCAAGATCAGAACGTTCAGCCAAAGCGGCATTATAACTCCGCTTCTCGGCTTCCAAACCTCAGGTATCTTTGCCCACAAGTCTTACAGCCCTTTCCAGATCCTGGCTCAGTGTCCTGAAGCCCTGGGGCCCAGGAACCTTGTTACTCATTTTGCATATTAAGAAATTAAAGACAGGAACAAATGCCTTTAATCCCAGCATTTGGGAAGCAGGAAAAGGAAGATCTCTCTGAGTTCAAGGCCAGCCTGGTCTAGAGAGAGTTCTTCAACAGCCTAACTACACAGAGAAAGACAAAAAGTCAGCTGTGGGGACACGCCCATGTCATCCCAAGGCTAAGGAAGTAGAGACAGACAGATCCCTAGGGCCCGGTCAGTCTAGCCTATTCCAGACCAGAGAGAAAATAAATATTCAAAGAAAATAAACAGCTTCCTGAATAATATCCTTCAAAGTTGTTCTCCGGCCTCCACAAACACAGGCATACCTACCTCCCACATACATACACACACACACACTTTAAAAAATAAAAATTCAGATTTGCAGATCATCTGAACATTATTATACATGAAGCCCTGGATCCATCCCCAGCATTTTCAAGAACGGAACAAGTCTTCAGAGCTTGAGGGTTAGCTCAGTCAGGAGGAACACTCAGTTGGGTGTCTCTTGCTTCTTGTGCAAAGATTTAATGACGTCCATAAAACTCCCAACTTTCCCGAGTCGTTTTCCTACACACCAGGCTGTGTGCCAAGTTGCATACCTCTCCAGCTCCTGTAAGCCCATGCCCGTCACGGAAGGAGTTAGTCACGCTGCGCCCGGTTATGAAAGACAAAGTAAAGACGCCGAGACTTGCCCGGGTCATCGTGGGGGGAAATCCAGACACGGCACTTCCTTATCATCTCTGATACCTCAACAGACAGCAAGGGACACACTCTCTGTGGGGATCTGGGGTGCAATCCTCTCAGAGACCTGGATGCCACTGTAGGCGCCGGTGGTACGGTTGAAATCAGGAGGAGACCTACAGCTGACCGTACTTGTGATTTCAACGATAATCCGAAAGTGCTAGGTACAAACTCCAGAAATAAACAACTGGCTGGGTTTTTGTTTTTGTTTTTTTTGTTTTTTGTTTTTTGTTTTTTGTTTTTTTTTTTTTTTTTTTTTTTTTTTTTTTTTTGGTTTTTCAAGACAGGGTTTCTCCGTGTAGTCCTGGCTGTCCTGGAACTCACTCTGTAGACCAGGCTGGCCTCGAACTCAGAAATCCACCTGCCTCTGCCTCCCAAGTGCTGGGATTACAGGCGTGCGCCACCACCGCCCGGCTCTGGCTGGGTTTTTAATCTCATGCCATTCCGAACGGTCTTGAGACCAAACGGTGCTTCTGATCTATCCTGCTCATAGGTGAACCATCTCGCTCTCCAACGCCACGTGAGCCGCGAGCCGCGTGTGCCGCCCTCCGCTCGCTCGCTCGCTCGCTCCCCACCGGCACCCGGCCATGTTCGAGCTCAATGCCACATTATTCTGAACACTTCATCTTGCCAATTGCTTGTCCCTTTTACCATTCCCAAAAGAAGGATGAGTATGTAAGGCGCAGCCCTAGAACCCCAGCCCCTCAAAAGCGGAGGCAGAGGGGTCAAGAGTTCAAGGTCATCAAAAGGGACCTTGTTCCGGGACAGCCTGAGGCTCCGTGAGGCTCAAAGGAGAAGGGTGAATTCAACATGAAGCCAGTTGGGAATAGAACGGATGTCCATCTCGAATAGACGGACAGACAGACAGACATAGGTAACAGGAATTTTAGGTATTTTGAGAAACCAGTCACACTACTCGTATTAAAGTGTGCTTATGGGCCAGTAAGATGGCTCTGCAGGCTTGCCAACAAGCCGGCAACCTGAGTTCAACCCCCGGCCCCCAGATGGGGGAGGGAGAGCACTTCCTCCCTCCTCTGACCTACACTCGTGCACGATGGCATAAACGTACACATGGATGTCCGCCCACAATAAAGAAAAGGAAAACCATTTTTTCAGAGTGTGCCTGTTACAACAATCTTTTCAAGTATTTACTGTTTTAACTATGTGGGCGTGGGTTTATATCCCTGGGAGTGAAGGTACCTCATAGCTCCCGGTGGTTCTGAGCTGCCCGACGTGGCTGCTGGGAACTGAACTCAGGTCCTCGGCAGAAGCAGTCAATGCTCTTGCCTGCTAAGCAGTCTATCTAGCCCTTATTTAATTTCTGAGACAGGGTCTCACGATCCCAGGCTGACCCCTAAACTCTCAATGTAGCAGAAGATAACCTTGAACTCCCGATCCTCCTGCCTCTGCCTCCTGAATGCTGGGGTTACATGGAAGTGCCACCTCATCCAGCCTCTGTATTGCTGGGAAAACCCAGACCTTCCGGCATGCCAGGCAGACGCCTAAGAAAAGGAGCTCTGATCATTCTATTGTGCGACTGATCTCCACTGCTCGGCTCTTCCACGTTAATCAGAGGTACGAATATGTAAGAAAATCTGCACACCTTTAATCCAGCACTTGGAAGGCAATCGGGTCTGAGTTCTACAGCAGCCAGGGCTACACAGAGAAACCCTATCTCAAAAAAAAAACCATCACCGCCACCACCACAACAAAAAGGAAAGAAGAAAGAAAATCCACAGGTGCTACCTACAGTCTCAGAGTCTCAGGTGCACACAGGGGATCTTGGAAGCCGTCCCCTGGAAGTCAGGAAGACAGGAGGCCTCCCAAGGCTACACCTGGGGCTCAGCACCTAAGGGTCTTTGCACAGCAGCTGGGAATCCATCTTCCGTTAGACGCCGGAAAGGACCGTACAATGACACATCAACACACAGAAGGAAGCTCATCTCTCCCCACCCTATTCCCAAACATCCCAGGCAGTCTGTCCAACGGCCTCACTTCCCTGTTTACCTGTCCTGCCCCATGCTGCTCCCCAAGGCCTGTGGCAGGGAAGCCAACCACAGTGGCTCTAGTTCTTTCCAGAGATTAGGACACAGGCTTGGACTGTCAAAACTACACCATTCAAAGCCTGCGTGGGAATGCTCACCTGTAATCACAGACATGAGCATGCAGCCCAGGATGCCTGGCAATTCCCCATCTCAGTGCCACGCCCCACCCCGCCCCACCCCACAGAAGAAGCAATGGTAGAACGGTGTATGCCTATGATTCCAGCACTTGGAAAGTGGGGGCAGGGTCAGTCTACAGTGTCATCCTTGACTGCACAGCCAATTCAAGGCCAACCTGAGCTAGAGACCCTGTCTTAGAGGGAGAAAAAAAAAAGTAAGGCAGGCTTGGAGACTCTGTCCTTTAATGCTAACCCTTGGGAGAAATTTGAACAGTTATCCGCATGCCTGGAGCATTGCAACAGCATTCCCAAATAGCCCACAAACAAAAATTGCCCAAGAGTTCTTTAGTGGGTGAGCGGGTAAACAAACTATGGTGTGCCTGTGCAGTGGAATATTATTCAGCCTCAAAAAAGGAAAGGGCAAATACTTCCTGAAGCACATGTTGATAAGGAATCCAGAACTATCAATTCAATAAAGAAGGAGCTGAAGGGTAGGTGCCAGAGGCTGGGGAAGGGAAGGGAGGAAGAAGCCAAGGGAAGCCTGGCTGCACGAGCACACAGAACTGTGCAGTTAGAAATGGAAACAGGGCTGGAGAGACGGCTCAGCAGTTGAAGGTGGTGACTGTTCTTCCGGAAGACCAGAGTTCAAATCCCAGCACCCACAAGACAGTTCACAACTGTCGGACTCCAAGATCTGACACTCTCACATAGAAATACATGCAGGCAAAACAGCAGTGCACATAAAATAAAGATCGACTTAAAAAGATTAAAGAAGCAGCCGGGCGGTGGTGGCGCACGCCTTTAATCCCAGCACTTGGGAGGCAGAGGCAGGTGGATCTCTGAGTTCCAGGCCAGCCTGGTCTACAGAGTGAGTTCCAGGACAGTCAGAGCTACATAAAGAAACCCTGTCTCGCCGGGCGTGGTGGCGCACGCCTGTAATCCCAGCACTTGGGAGGCAGAGGCAGGTGGATTTCTGAGTTCGAGGCCAGCCTGGTCTACAGAGTGAGTTCCAGGATAGCCAAGACTACACAGAGAAACCCTGTCTCGAAAAAAACCAAAAAAAAAAAAAAAAGAAAAAAGAAAAAAAAAAGAAACCCTGTCTCGAAAAACCAAAAAAAGGAAAAAAAAAAAGAAAAAAAAATTAAAGAAGCAAAATAAAAAAGAAAATCTCGAGGGAAGGAAGGAGAGAAAGAAAGACAACACAAGCCCGTTACCCCAGCGCTTGGGACACTGAAGCAGAAGGTTCATATGCTCAGCGTCAGCCTCGGCAGAAAACACCAGGGCTGTGTAAGGAAGTTAATAAAAGTTTGAGTCTGGGATGTGAGCCGGTTCAGGGGGTAAAAGTGCTTTGTGTGAAGTGTGAAGACCAGAGTTCAACACTGAAAAGAAAGGACTGACTCCCAAAAGCTCGCTCTCTCTCGCTCTCTCTCTCTCTCTCTCTTTCTCTCTCTCTCCCCCTCTCTCTCTCCCTCCCTTCCTCCCTCCCCTCTCTCCCCCCTCTTTCTCTCCCCCTCCTTATTCCCCCCTCTCTTCCCCTCTATCTCTCTCCCCTCTCTCCCCCCTCTCTCTTTCTCTCCCCCTCTCTCCTCTCTCTCTCCCCCCCTCCCTCTTCCCCTCCCTCTCCCTCTCTCTCTGCTCAATGGGCAAAGGTGCTTGCTGTCAAGTCTGAGGACCTGAGTTCGATCCCAGGGTCCCACATGGTGGAAGGAGAGAACTGCTTCTTGAAAACTGTCCTCTGACCTACACTTGTGCACCTTGGGCACACTTCCACACACACACCCCCACACACACATAAATAAGTAATTTTTTAAAGTGACTCTAGTAATTTAAAAAAAAAAAAAAAGCCCCTCTTATTATCCCCTGCCCCACGCACAGCCCAGCTTCCCACCAGACGGCTGAAGCCTGGTCTCTAGACAACCCAACCTCTCTGTGCCTTCCCACTCCCAGGTGAGGCCCCTGTACCGCCCCATCCCAGGCCTTCCGACACTCACCAGGCGGCAGACTGAGGAGCTGGGCAGCCTGTGTCTGTGGAACCTTACTCAGTACTCTCTGGGTGCAGTGCCTGGAGCCCTACGGCTCTCTGGGGTCTAGTGTAGGGAGCTGAGGTAGGTGAAGGGAGAGGGCAGAGGCAAAAGCCGGCCTTAAAAACCAGCCCCACACCCAGGAGGAAGGCCTAAAGGCTGGTCCAGGAGATAAAGCCCATCCCTTCCCACCCAGACCAATCCAACAACCAGCTCAATCCAACAACCGCACACCTCACCCACCCCTCTCCTCTCTCCTCTTCCCATCTACATAGGGTGTTCTGATCTCTCTTTTAGAAGAGACCCCCACGGTTCCTAGAACAAGGGGTCAGCAGGACACCTCCTGACCAAACCCAAGCCCCACCATCTTTACAGATCTGGGCACCACGGGCTCTCGTCCCCACCAGAGGTCTTATACCCAGAAGTAGATCCTTAAGATTTAAATTTTTAAAAAGTGTACTAAAAGCTCCAAAGAGACAGGTAAAGACCAGCTTAGCCAGTGATGTGCAAACAAACCCACTCAGCCTGGTCCCTCAGGGCTCCAGACAGGTCCCAATCAGCAGGCAATTACTGGGGGACTTCCTTCTGGAAAGAATTTATCCCCTAAGGACCACTCCAGCCCAGGAGTGGAGGAGTTAGGGATGGAGGAACTTCCGGGGACTTATTGGACAAAGGAAAATGTTCAGAATGCGGCATAAACCAACCAGAAATGAGAGAGGAGCTGACCCCTTGACACCTAAAGCCACAACAGAACTTTTGGGTTAAGAATTTCTTCTACTGGGACTGGAGCAGTTCCCAGCATCCACGGGCGGCTCCCAACGCAGTCTGGGACTTCAAGACCTGACACCCTCACGCAGACAGGCATGCAGGCAGAACACCAATGCGCAAAAAATGAAAATAAATAAGTTATATGAAAAAAGAATTCCTTCTGAGTTGACAAGATGGCTCAGTCTTTTTTTTTTTTTTTTTTGGTTTTTCGAGACAGGGTTTCCCTGTATAGCCCTGGCTGTCCTGGAACTAGCTCTGTAGACCAGGCTGGCCTCGAACTCAGAAATCTGCCTGCCTCTGCCTCCCAAATGCTGGGATTAAAGGCGTGTGCCACCACCGCCCGGCAATGGCTCAGTCTTTAAGGGAGCTTGCTGATGATGACCTGAGCTTGATCCCAGGGACCCACACGATGGAAGGAGAGAACCACTGGCCCAACCTCACGCTGTCCTCTGAGCTCTATGTGTGTGCACCATGCCTGCACCAGTGTATGCATGCTCATGTGCTCTCGCTCTCTGTCTGTCTCGCTCTGTCTGTCTCTCTCGTTCTCGCTCTCTTATGCTCTCTCTCTCTCTCTCTCTCTTACTCTCACTCAAGTGCACAAATTTCTTGCTTGCCTATTCTGGTTTGGATTTTTGGATTTGGTTTTTTTTCAAGACAGGGTTTCTCTTTCTCTGTGTAGCCCTGGCTGTCCTAGAACTCACTGGACCAGGCTGGCCTCGAACTCAGAAATCCACCTGCCTCTGCCTCCCAGAGTGCTGGGATTACAGGCGTGTGCCACCACCGCCCCTCGCCTATTCTTACAAACACATACACACATACACGTGCACGTATAGACCCATACATACACACAATACAAACTCACACATACATACACACAAACACACATGCATGCATACACTCAAACACATGGATTTCTTGCTTGCCCACCCTTACACGCACACCCCACACATGCCTACAAACTGTCACACACATGCACATATATACATACGATCACGCACACACTCCCTCTGACACATGAAATCTATTGCTTGCCCACTTACACACACACACATACACACTTACTCACACATGCATCTATATGTGTGCACACACACAAGTACACACACTAGCAGCTGGGTTATGACCCAGTGGCAGAGTGCAGATTTAGCAGCATATGTGTGAAGTCCTGGGTTCCATCCCTAGCACCAAAGCAAAAAAATTTTTTTAATTAAAAAAAAAAAAAAAAGAATACCTAGCCAGGTGTGGTAGCCCATGCCCCTAACCCCAGCACTTGAACAGCAGAGACAAGAGGATCCCAGGAATTGAAGACCAGTGTGTACTAAGAGAGACCCTGTCTCAAACCAAACAGACAAAACAATCAAATTAGAATATCTCTGGTCCCTCCTCTTTAGAGGCCCTGGTATGTCTAACACGCAGAGGGCAGGAAAGGTACTCCAGAGCCCAGCTGGACTGGGCGGGGGTGGGAGGGGGTGGGGGGGTTGCTTGTTTCGTCTGCAGTGCTGGGCATCTCACAAGCCACGTAAGCTGTCCTGCTACACCTGGGGAGCTGTTTGTACCAGGGAAGAATTGAGACTCTCCCACAAGCCCTTGGCTGACGGAGATAAAGTTACAAAAAGGCTGGAATTCGTGCGGGGTGGAGGGGCCGCTTCCCTCATCCCAGCTCTGCCCCTTCCGGCTGAGGTAGTGGTTCCAGACAGAGGAAGACCAAGGTCAGCCTCACCTACGGAGGCTAGGCTAAACATTAAGCCCGGAGGCCAGCCTCGGTCACAAAGAGACCCTATCTCAAACAGTAACAATAGTCAGTTTAAATTAGCGAATTCACTTTTGAAAAGAATGGGACTTGTCCGGGCTGGCTTTAGGGAGAGGGCCAAGCTAGGCGAAAGAGCACGCAAGCAGCTACAGTCCTCTCACACAAGGCCAGAAAGGAAAGTATCAAAACCAGGCACCAGATATGCCTGGACCGCAGGGCCAGGCACTTGGTAAGGAAAGGCTGAGGCAGAGGGGTAGAGACCTCAAGGTCAGCCATCTAACAACAGCTGTCTCAAAAAACAAACAACAATCAGAGCGGGAAATACCTTTATACAGAGATAACACCACCACAGCTGATTGTCCAAGCGTTCCCTCACTGTCCCACCCTCCCGGAAGCTGGAGCTAAACTGGAGTCCAGCAAGCCCCAGCAATCCTCCTGTCTCCACGCCCCAAAGCACTCCAGCTACAGCACACGATCCTGCCCTGCTTTTCAAGTGGGTGTCAAGTCTTCATGGGTAAGCAGCCCTGCCTCTTCCCAGACACGTGAGCTCAGGCTGGCCTCAGAGCATTCCAGACCTTAAGGCTAGCCTTGGATTCGGTCCTGATCTTCCTGCTTCTACCTCCCAAGCGCTGGATTGGTTAGTATTCCTTTCATTCTTAAAAGGCAGAAGACAAGAAAGGCCCAGTGAGGGGGAGGGGGCGCGAGAGGTGGGGGGGGGGGACACGGACACGACTGACTCACAAACAATACAGTTATGTATGACCACCCAGGTCATGGAAATGAACACAGCCACAGAAGAACAGGATGCTATCCTGACGGCAATGATAACAATAACAGGGCTGAAGTGTGGCTCAGTTGATAGGGTGCTAGCACCCTAACATTCAAACATCCCAAGTTCGATCCCCAGCACCAGCTGCGGTGGTATATACCCACAATCCCAGGACTCTCTAGACAGAGATGGGAAGATTAAAAGTTGAGAGTCACCCTCACCTACATACTGAGTTAAAACCAGCCTGGCCAGGCGGTGGTGGCGCATGCCTGTAATCCCAGCACTCTGGGAGGCAGAAGCAGGTGGATTGCTGAGTTCGAGGCCAGCCTGGTCTACCAAGTGAGTTCCAGGATAGCCAGGGCTACACAGAGAGACCCTGTCTCGAAAAAAACCAAAATCAAAAAAAAAAAAAAAAAAAAAAGACCAGCCTGGGCTACATTACACACACACACTTTTTTTTTTTTAACTCCAGCTCCACTCCCCCCCATTCTTTTTTTTTTTTTTTTTTTTTTTTTTTTTTTTTTTTTGGTTTTTCGAGACAGAGTTTCTCTGTATAGCCCTGGCTGTCCTGGAACTCACTCTGTAGACCAGGCTGGCCTCGAACTCAGAGATTCGCCTGCCTCTGCCTCCCAAGAGCTGGGATTACAGGCGTGCGCCACCACCGCCCGGCCTCCCCCCCATTCTTAATATATACTCTATATATTAATGGCAGCCAACTTCAAAAACTATAGTGAAGTAAAGTTTTAAAGGGTTATAAAATTCTACTGAAGACTCTAGAAAGATTGTAGCTACTAAGTAAGTGTGGGCTGGTGAGATGGCTCAGTGGGTAAGGGTGATTGTAGCAAGACATGACAATCTAGTTGGAACTATTGACAAAAGTCCTCTGAAATACACACACATACACACACACACACACACACACACACACACACCAAAAAAGAAACAGTAAAGCTGGACCTGGTGGTGTGGGCCTTTGATCCTAGCCCTCAGGAGGCAGACCCAGGTCGATCTCTGTGAGTTAGGCCAGGGTAGCCTAGGGTAGCCTAGTCTACCATCATGCTCCAGCTATGTATCAAGGCCTCATCTCAGGGGAAAAACTCAGAAAAGAAAGAAAGGGGGAGGGGAGGATACAGAAATGTGTTTATTGGAGCAAGGGCCTCAAGATATCTCACTACTCATACAAAGAAAGAATAGTAGACAGGAAATGATCAAATATGAATAAAAATAGAAACTCAAAAAAACAATTTCAGGCTGCAAGGATTGAATCCTGAGATTGACAGGCACCCAGCACGGCAAACACAAAAGGAGGCCACAGCAGACACTCCCGCACGCGGAATCTGAAGACGGCGAGGATGGCGGCGAGAAAATCCCTAATCGGAGCTCAGGCTCTCTTTGAGCCTGGCAACACTCTGCTAGGTGTAGACGAATCTACCCTTCACACAGTCACGAAGAGCGGCTGTCAACCAGCCATTTTAGCAGAGAGAAAACGGAGGGTCAGTTTGGCAAAATGTCCAACCCACACAGCTAGGAAGAGGCCAAGCCTTCCCCTGGGTCCCTGTCACTATTGTGATGCTCAAAAAGATGTCAAGGGGGGTATGGGGGGGGGGGATGACAGACGCTTTGCCTATGGTGATCAAGATTCAAAGTGATTGGCCCATGCCTTTAATGCCAGCACTCTGCGAGTTCAAAGCTAGCCTGGGCTACATGTGAGTTCCGGGGCTATAGACTATGACTCTGAAGCTTTATAGACAGTTAACAGTTATTGGAGTGTAGGTGTGTTGTTTTCTTCAGTGATATGGTCACTGCTGCACAGGTGCTTCATGCTCCAAGAGGTGACCTGACACCCAAACTCGAGACAGAGACACCAGCTGGGCGTGATAGCACACGCCTTTAATCCCAGCACTCGGAAGGCAGAGGCAGGCGGAGCTCTGTGAGTTCGAGGAAGAAGAATTTCAAAAAGCAGCCAGCAGCTAAGAGGGTACTGGGGGGGGGGATAAAATACTAACATTCATTCTGTACATGCATGAAACTGTCCATGCATACACATAAATACACAACCACTCACGAACTAAACAAATAATAATACTAAGTTGTGCTGGCCGGGTCCCCAGCCCCACCAGTGGGAGGGGCGGGCACAGCACCGCACCGTAGCCTTCAGAGAAGGCAGGAGGATACTGGAAGTCACTGACCACTAACATGACAAGACAGAACAAAGGCATGTCCCAGGCACACTTGGCCTCAGATCTGCCCTCTGCACAGCCTTCCTCAGAAAACGGCTGCTGAACGTGCTCTCAGAAGCACGGACGTAACCCCGGAGACAGGAAGGCACCGGATGCAAGGAACGGAGTGACCAGCAACCAGAACGGAGACCTGGGCGGTAGATACTCCCAGTTACACACTGTAGCCACAGAATGGAAAGCAGAGATTCTAAAACATAGAAGGAACCAAAATAATAAATATATAAAACTGAAAAACCTGGCAACTCCAGAAAATATAAATGGATTTTATTACACCAATGACCCTAGGCACAAAATTTACAAAAGCCATAGTCTAAAAAAAGAAAAAAAAAAAAACCTTTGTGGGTAGGGGTAGGGGTGCCATTAAGGCAGAGGGAAGCTCTATGAGTTGGAAGCCAGCCTGGTCTATAGAGCAAGTTCCAGGACAGCCAGGGCTACACAGAGAACCCTTTTCTCTTAAACAAAATAAAAATTAAATTGAATTAAAAAAAAAAACCAAAAACCCCTTGTATTTCATATATATCAAGAGAAGTGGACAGAACTGGGTAAGAGGTTAAAAAAAACGTCAATCACCGTAATAATAAACACCTGCAAGGTCCCTACTGCATATCAGACACAGTGTTAAACGCTTTTATTTGCAACATTTAATCCTCAAAAACTTCTCTCCAAGTATCCTATTGTTATACCCTGTTTTGCTTGCATAGGTGTGTGCCTCACCCATACAGTGTCTGCAGAGGCTAGACCTAGAGTGGGACTCTGAGGAACTGGGAGTCAAGATGGCGTGAGCTCCTGTGAGAGCCCTGGAAACGGAACCCAGATCCTCTGAGAACAACAGGTGCTCTTACCTGAGGAGCCCGTCCGTCCATTTCATTTTTTATTTATTTTATTATTTTTTATTATTTATTTTATTGTTTGTTTGTCTGTTTGTTTGTTTGTTTAGGTTTTTCAAGACAGGGTCTCTCTGTGTAGCTCTGGCTGTCCTGGAACTCACTCTGTAGACCAGACTGGCCTTGAACTCAGAAATCCACCTGCCTCTGCCTCCCAAGTGCTGGGATTACAGGCGTGTGCCACCACTGCCCGGCTGCCCATTTCATTTTTTAATGCTATACATTTTTCTTTTCTATTCTTTTTGTTGTTGTTGTTGTTAAAGATTTATTTATTTATTATATGTAGTTACACTGTAGCTGTCTGTCTTCACACACCCCAGAAGAGGACATCAGATCTCATTACAGATGGTTGTGAGCCACCACATGGTTACTGGGAATTGAACTCAGGACCTTCAGAAGAGCAGTCAGTGCTCTTAACCACTGAGCCATCTCTCCAGCCCATCTTTTCTTTTATTTAAACACACACACACACACACACACACACACACACACAAAAACTTTGGTTTTTTTCAAAACAGGGTTTCTCTGTGTAGCCCTGGCTGTTCTGGAACTCACTCTGTAGACCAGGCTGGACCAGAGCTCAGAGTTCCATCTGCCTCTGCCTCCCGAGTACTAGGTTCACAGGCATATATGCACCTCCATGACAGTTAATGTGACTTAATCAAATCCAGGGCATCATGGGTGCTATGAGCTATATGCTCAGCCTGCTTTGCCCTGGCTGACCTGGGACTCTCTCAGTATGTAGCCCAGGCTAGCGTCCGATTCAATAGAGATCCCTCTCTCTCCCAAGTGCTGGGACTAAAGGCCTACCCCCACTGGGTGTGGCAGCATTGAAGCCTAAAGATTACAAGTCTGTGGCAAACCTGAGCTCTAGTGAATTCCAACCTAGGTTGGGCTACACAGGAAGACCCTTAAAAAGTCAAATAAACTGGAAACTTGAGATGAAAGCATTCAAGCCTGGGTGTGGGGGTGTGGTAGCCATACTTGAGATCCAGGCACTAGGGATGTGGAGGCAAAAGAATCAGGTATTTGGGGCTAGAGAGATGGCTCAGCAGTTAAGAGCACTGACTGCTCTTCCAGAGGTTCTGAGTTCAATTCCCAGCAACCACATGGTGGCTCACCACGGTCTGTAATGGGATCTGACGCCCTGACGCCCTCTTCTGGTATGTCTGAAGACAGCTACAGTATACTCATATAAATAAAACAAATAAATCTTTAAAAAAAAAAAAAAAAGAGGGGGGAGATCAGGTATTCAAAGCTAGCCTGAGCTACATAAGATGGAAGTATTTTAGTCTGGCTATTATAAAAAAGAGGGGGGTAATAAAAAGTAATAAAGACTGGGGTACTGCTCAGGGGGAGCAACAAGGTCCTGGGGTTGATCAGCACCAGTCCCAAGATTAAATAAAAGCGTTGGTTGGCCCCCAGTGGCTGACGACAATACTCCAGAGAGGTTAGAAGGAAATGCCAAAGCCCCGGGAGAGGTGTGGACAGCCAGCTGGCCAAGGGACCTGTGAGTCACCTGCTAATGAGGTCCGTAATTACAGCAATCACTTTTTCAGTGACTTCGGCAGAGGGCTGGGCCTGGGTCAGGCACCTGGCCTGAGCCTACCTCATCAAATGTCACAAGGCAAGGAAGCTTTCAGTATTAATTGGTCCACTTTGTAGATGGGAAAATTGAGACTCATCAAAGGCAGAAAACCAAGACTTCAATCCCAGGCCTGGGCGGGTGTGATAGATCACAGGGCAAGCTCATGTTCTAAGCTCAGTCCTCTGGACCCAAATGGTAGGAGAGAAGTGATTCTCTTGAACATACACTGGAACACATATAAACATGCAGCATATACCATGGGCATACACAAGCACTCACATTCACACACATGCACAATAACTGTCAAAAAGAAAAGAAGGAACATCTAGATCGTGATTGGGCTTGAATGCCTTTGGTCCCTGTACTCTGGAAGCAGAGGCAGGCAGATAGATCCCTGTGAGTTTGAGGCCACCCTGATCTACAGAGCAAGTTCCAGGAAAAACAGACTCATTATAAATAAGTAAATAAACAAGTAAGTAAATAAATAAATAACCAACCAACCAACCATCAGCCAGCTTCTAGATAAAGTAGTTTCTGTTTTGTTTTGTTTTGCTTTGTTTTGTTTTGTTTTTTTCAAGACAGGGTTTCTCTGTGTAACCCCTGGCTGTCCTGGAACTCACTCTGTAGACCAGGCTGGCCTCGAACTCAGAAATCCGCCTGCCTCTGCCTCTCAAGTGCTGGGACTAAAGGTGTGCGCCACCCCCCCAATCCGGCTGGATAAAGTAGTTTCTTATCAAAGGATTCCAGGTCCAGAACTGCTGAGAAATGTGTAAAATCGTTAGAAAGGGTATTTAAGCCCTAGACCCTCACTGGAGTATTAGAGGCAGGGAGGGGCACTACCACTGAACCATGCCCCAGCCCCCTCTCTGGGGGATTCTAGACAGGGGCTCTACCACTAAGCCACACCCCAGACCCTCACTGGGGGAATCTAGGGAGGGGTTCTACCACTGAGCCACGCCCCAGCCTCTCAATGGGGGATTATAGGCAGGGGCTCTACTACTGAGCCATGCCTCCAACTGATCCTAGGAAGAAACTCTACCACCGAGTCCTACTTTTAATCTTGAGTCAACGTCTATGTGATGGCTTTTACTTCCACCAAAGGTAGATGTGATGCTTCTCTGGGCAAGAGGGATGCCAAGACCCATGGCCTTGCTGGTCTGGGATCTGATTCAGTGGTCATGTGTGTATGGCACTGGGATTCACTGCCAACAACCAAAAACAAACCAACAGACAGACAAACTCAACTCCAAATGGTTGGCTTTTCTTTTGTTGTTGGGTTTTGCTTGTTTTGAGACAGTGTCTTACAAATCCCAGGCTGGCCTCAACCCATGCAGGGCTGGGGAGCAAAGCCAGACTCTCGTGCATGGTCAGTAAACATCCTACCAAGTGAACTCAAAGTCCTGACCCCTTTAGTTGAGGTTGTAATGACGGCAGAAATGGCCTAGCATCTAGACTGAAGACCACATCATGGGGTGGAAAAAAGATCAGATTGGATGACAGCGAGTCCACCAAAAAGAGTTAAGACCATGCCTAGCCAGATCAACTGAATCAAGTGGTGCACTCGTGCACCAAAGCAGGATTGTGAGTTCCAGATCCTGTTCCTGGATATGCAGTGAACTGGAGGCCCACCTGGTCTATAGCAGAACCTGTCTCATAAATATGACTCTGTGTGTGTGTGTGTGTGTGTGTGTGTGTGTGTGTTGTGTGTGTGTACACATTCATGTGTGTGCATGTGTATATTAATATCCACAACAACAAAATACAAACACCTCCCACCACCCCAGGCAATTATCATACATACTCCTAAATTCCCAGCACTCAAGAGAATTGGGTAGGAGAATCATAAATTCCAGGCCAACCTGAGCTTCATAAGACTCGTCTTAAACGGAAAAAAAAAAAAAAAAAAATCAGGCACGATGGTGCATGCCTTTAATCCCAGCACTCCGGAGGCGGAGGCAGGCGATCTCCTTGAGATTGAGGTAAACCTGGTCTATACAGCAAAGTCAGAACCAGTCAGAGCCATATAGTGAAGCTTTGCCTAAAAAAAAAAAAAAAAAAAAAAAAAAAAAATAGAAAGGTGGGTGCCTCAATCCATCTTGTATCCAAACTGTCCCTCCCACCCCTATGAACATCTCTGACCAAAACCCAGGGTCTCTTTCTTTGTGTGTGTGAGTGCACGTGTGTACACACACACACACACACACACACACACACGCAGCTCCTTCTACCACGTGGATCCCAGGGATCAAGCTCAGGTCCTCAGTTTACCGACAAGCTCCTTACCCTATGAGCCACCTCACACACACACACCCCTTCCCCTAGTCTGCTTCTTTTGGGAGAATTTCGATTTCAGAGGAGTTCAACATAGTCACAGCGAACTGTACCCGTCACCTTCACCGGCTCTAATCACACTTCTTAGCTCGTTATCTAACGTTACCTGCTGTCTCCCGTGAACATGCCCGGACACCTATATTGAAAGTATTCTTTTCTTCCACTCGCCCCAGCCATCTGCAAGACAGTGGCAGTCATGCCCCTGCCCCCCAAAGTACTTCGGCATCCCAGAGAATAAGAACATCATTTAAACAGCCAGGCAGGAGCTGGTGGCTGGGGACGCTGTACTGACTCAGCCCCGTGGGCTGATCTACAGCTCAGACTCCAATTTTCCCAGTTGCCTCCACGATCCTTTGAAACGATTTTTTTCCCTTAAACCAAGACCCAATCTCGGCTACACACTGCCTGTCCATGGTCAGTTTTTCCGTTGTCTCTTAAAACAGTAACGCCTCCTGCCTACCTTCGCCTTACATACCACTGATTTTTTTTTTTTTTTTTTTTTTTTTAAAGAATCCAGGCCAGTTTTGTAAAATGGCTGTTTAAAATTCCAAGACTTCACTGCTGGTCTTCAGGGACCCGGGGTAAGATCTGCCCCGCCCCGTACAGTCTATCTCCCACGGGGCCTGCCTGCTGATCCAGGGCTCTCAAACCTCTGATACCGCGCCCCGGCTCTGCTCCTGCATTCTGTCAACTTTCTGCTCTTCAGACACACAAAAGAGTTCATTCTGGGGATGGCTGAGGTCAAGCCCTCTGACCTGGCCCTTCACCCCAAGGGCCAGACCAGACCCAGGGCGTTTTATTTCCTACATGGTCTGTGTCTTCATGATTTGTGTGTTTATTGCCCGGCTCCCACACTTAGAAAGCGAGCCCCCAAGGAGGCGCGAAGCCTTCTGGCGGGCGGTGTGGTTCCCGGCCACAGTTCCAGAGCTCAGGGCAGTGCCCGGTGAGCAGAGAGGCTCTCAGGAACCATTTGCCAAGCAAATGGACAGTCAAAGAAGCAAAGAAAAGCAAGGTTTCGGCTGGCAAAACCCTAAAAGGCACCACCGAGATGAACCAGAGGGTAAAGTGACCCATGGCCACACCTGAGCCCCATCCCAGGACCTCCACCGGCCAGGGAAGAACCAACCCCAGCAGGTTGGCCTCAGACCTCTGCAGCCCAGTGTGTACATGATACAGTCTGCTGTGTACACAATGCAGCCTGGTGTGTGTGTGTGTGTGTGTGTGTGTGTGTGCATTTAAAATGTAATAAAAAAAAATAGAAGACAAGCAAGAGGTCACCACTTTAAGAAACCGGCCCTTCTAGATTCTAGAACCTCCCCATGCTTTCCTTCCTTTACTGCCTTCTGACCAAAGGGAGGGTTCAAGGAGAAACAAAAAAACAAAAAAACAATCTTCTCATCCCTCGTCTCCAGCAGCCAGTCCTAACTGATTAATCTTTCTAAATCAATCCCAGCAGGCTGACAGGGTAGATTCCAGAGTTGGGAGCCCACGGCTGGTTGCCTATTGTCCGAGGACCAGGTCAAAGTGCAGTACCTCCTGTGTCTACATCCCCCGAGTCCCGCCCCTCATTCAGTCCGGGGGTGTGGGTTCAGAGAAAATAAGCACCCAGGTACAGATTTCTCGCCAACAGCGCTTTAAATGGAAAGATGGGTCCTTCCCAGGGCCCCAGCTCCCGCAATTAAGAGTCTAGCTCACTGGTCAGTCTCAATGACAGGCTGTGAGTATTCACGGGCTGTTTAAACTACAGCAGGGCCTTAGAGCAAGGGAAAAGAAAGCAGCCACCACCCCTGCTTCGATTCGAGTGGTGTGTGTACGTGTGTATGTGTGGTATGTGTATGCGTGTGGTGTAAGGTGTGTGTAGGGTGGGTATATGTATTGTGGTGTGTTCGTGTGGTGTGTTGTGTGGTCTGCGTGTATGTGCATTTGTGTGTGTGTGTGCGCTGTATTTGTGTGGTATGTCGTGGTGTGTGTGTGTGTGTGTGTGTGTGTGCATGTATTTTCAAGGTAACAGTATCTAGGTACATAGCATAGGCTGGCTGGGCCCCAATTACCCCGGCTCCTTCTATCTCTGCCTCTCTGAGTACTGTGGAGGTGTGAGCCTCCATCCTGACACCCTGTTCTTTATTTTTAATTTCACCTGAGGAAGGGGCTGGAGCCCTCAGCCAAACCCACATCAGCATAGAAAGCTTTGCCTACAACAGACCCTCACTCAACAGCCCCACTCCCCTGGGGTCACCAGGCCGAACTCCCCCTGCCTAGTGAACTTTCACGGGGGTGGGGGTGGGGGGTGGGGGGTGCACCCCAGCAGTCAGGGGTGGTGCATCCTCCAACAGGACCAGCCCAGAGGTAACAAAAAACCCTCTTCCCCTCTAGGCTGGCGGTGACCCTAGCAAATTGCTCAGTTTCTCTGACATTTTATACAAAAGTAAACAAATAAAGACCGGTCTGATAAGGCTGGCAAGATCTAAGGGGCTGGCAGCCAGAGAAAAGCTCAGGGTGGTGCCCTGTGCAAAGATCTAGCACCTGCACCCCCTGCAAAGAAAGCGGGGTGGGGGAGGGGTGTCTGGGGTCTCATTCCCCGCCAGCCCCTCCGTTTGAATGGGGTGTAGCCCCGTATAGTGGTTAATGGGATTAAGCATGGCTTCAGCTCTGGGCCTTGACCTGGGGTCCGGTCTATCCGCCCCATCTGGAGGCGGGGACAGATGGGACGAGTGGGAAGTAATGGAGCTGCCAGGGCCCCCACTCTTCCCTCTCTGCTAAGCAAGGCCGCAAGGGGACTGCAGTGACTTTCCTCCCATTTCCTCCAGGCCCTCAAGCTACCCTGTACATAAGTCAGTCCCACAGCTCCAAGCAGAGAAGCCATGACACAGGATTCCAAGACTGCTTCCAGCTGGACTTCCTAGTCTACGCCTCCGTCACCTCATCCACGAGATGAGAGCTTAGGCATGGAAGGCAGCCTGGCTATGCTACAGCCACCAGGGTTGGAAAACGCTGTGCACTTAGAACGACGCGGCAAGGAATGGCTATCGGCATCGGCGCTGCTCTCAGCCAAGCCTGGGCCAGATCCCGGGCAGACCTGGAGCAGGAGACGAGCTGAGATTCAGCCAGCCAGGAACACCCTGAGATCAGATTCCCAGGCCACAAGAGGAGCCCCTGCCGCCTCTTCCAGCTAAACCAACTAACCCAGATACCCCAAAAGTCCACAAATGCACACACCCTTAAACCCCCCAAAGGCCCCTCTCAAACGGGGTTGGCCCAAATGGCCTCTGAATCCCAAAGCCGTCCCCAATTCCTGCCTTGGGAACGGTCCGATGCCCCTCCTGGGTCGCAGGGCACCATTCCTGCATGAATCTGGTCTTGTCACCACCCCCAAGCCCCGAGCGGACGCGCCTCTAGTTCTCAAGGGGCACACGCACACCGGGGGAGATGACCCGGGTCCCCGCGCCCCCGCCGGCGGGGGATCTCTGCTCGCCCCTCCCCCGCCAGGCGCTTCACAAAGGCCCTTTGTCCCGCTGAGTCCCGGACTCCCAATTCTAGAAAAGTTCCAGGAGGAAAATATCAAAGCCAGAGGCTAATTCGGCGAGCCGTGGTTACCCTGGAGGGCAAGGGGGAGATACGAAAGTGGTGGCTCTGAGCCCCAGGGTGTCCAAGTCTGGTTCCAAAGGACGAGGGAGCGGGTTCCTGGGGAAATCGACCAGGTTTGTTTGTTTGTCTGTATGTTTGTATGTTTAAAGGAAGAGCTGGAGTGTTCTCCTTAAGACAAGCGCAGAAGTGAGGAGCAGCGGGGTGCAGGGACCCACTTACGAAGCCGCCACCAGGCAGGTCTGCAGGTCCCGGGCTCCCTGTCTTCTGGCGCACGGTGACCAAGACTTGGCTCAACCCTGCCTGTCCCTCTGCCCCTTCCTTGTGTAGCCCAGGGAACGGTGAGGGACTGGGCCTTCTCTGCTACCACCTCGTGCGCGCTACCGCGGGGTTCCCGCTGAAGCCCGGTCTCTGCTAGGAGTAGCGGCCCGGTTGCCCTGACCCATATCATCCCCCCAGATAACCAGGATCCCTAAGATCTTAAGGGTTCACCACAGATCAGGCTCCTGAAACTGGGGTAACTATTCTCTTTCATTCCCCCACACCCACCCTTAGAGGCGTGGAACCGCCCGGGACGCAGCTACACGCGGGGACAGAACCCAAGACCCACCAGTGCTTACCAAGAAAAGAATCTAAGATCCATACGGAAGCGGCAGTCTGTCTCTCGGGGTGTGGAACTGGCACGCTGTTTTCGCGCCCGCATTTTTTTTTTTAATTTTTTTTTTTTCAAACTCCACTTCCTCAAGAGCCCTCGGACTGGGATCCCCTAGGGTGGTTGCGACTGCAGACACTTGAGCCTCAGGAGGACTGAGGCTACCTGGTACACCAGGGACAGGTCTGTCTTCCTGGAGACCGACCTCTGCACTAGGAGCTGAGCCTCCTGCACACCCTGGTGAACCGGGACAGAGTCGCCCAGCTCCAGCCGCCTAGGTTTGACCTGGGCTCCCGCCCTAAGATCCCCATCAAGGCTGGAGGGTGGGTGCCAGCGCAGTGCGCTACACTTACCCGGGTGCGGGTGTAGGTTGAGACCGGCCATGTATTTCCCGGGCGGCGGGGGACCTGGCAAGCCCGAGGAGGGCAAGCGTCCGGCGGTGGCCGCGCCCACGCGGTGGCTGTCCATGGCCAAGCCGGACAGCAGCGGCGGCGGGGGGCCGTGGACGGACCGCTGGGGCCCGAAATCTCGGCCATCCATCCTCCGCGGGAGTGCCGCGGTCAGCCTCCCCACCCGGCCCGCCGGCCTGCTTCAGTGGGACTTAAAAGTTCGGCCTCGGTGATGTAGTCCTAGTGTCCTCGGGTGGCGGGCGCTCCGTGGCGTGCATGGCGGCGGCCAGCGGGGCTTGCGCTCAACCACGGGCCCGCGGCCCGGGGCGCATGAACCGCCCGCGGTGAGTCCCCTCCGGGCGGCTGAGCGGAGATGAGGAAGGAGGCGTATACGGTGTCTTGGTGAGGGAAGACCGCGGAAGACACAGAAGAGGAAAGGGGGAAAAGGGGAGGGGAGAGAGAAAAAAAAAAAGAAAGAAAGAAAACAAGTTTCAGAAAGTCGCCTCGCCCTTCAGGGTAGGAGAGTAGCGAACCGAGCTGGTGGCCAGAAATAAAATCGGGAGTAGCCGCCCCTCTCCTGGAAATGGTCCTTCCTCCGGCAGCTAAGGCTCCTGGGGACCTGGCTCAAAAAGCGGCCCCTGGCTCGCTCTGTCCCAGCCCCGACTCTCGCCTGCGAAGTCCTCCGTAACTGGGAAAGGCCACTCAACCGACCGCGCCCGTTCAGCAAAATCCAAACCCGGAGTACTTTATTTTTCAGGCGTCAAAAACTCCAGAGGTTTAAAAGTTCGAATGCTTCAGAGTTGGTAGAAATGTGTCCATAACGCCATGCTACTATCTGATTTGGAAAGTTTAATGTTTAACCTTTTTGGGGCCCTCGTCTCCCTTTTTTTTCCCCTCCCGAGTTTTGGATCCCCTCATGAGCCGATAGTAATAGTAATAATAATAATAATAATAATAATAATAGTGTTTAGTTTAGGGGCTTTTTGGTGTTGTTTACCAAGATCAGATATGAAACGGGCTTATTTTTAAAGGAAGATCACCGCCCCCTCCTAGTGCTCCGGTTGGGCCACTGGGAGTCACAGAATCCGAGTCCCCGAGACGTGGCATTCTCGGCCGTGAACTGGAAAAAGACTCCTTCAAAACAAGATTTGGTTTCATTTTCCAACGCCTGGGCCTGGGAATACCGACGCCCGGAGGACCTGGCCTGGTGTGGAGGATTTGGGGATCATCAGAGAAGAAAGAAGGGGGCTCAAAAGATCTCGCTTCTACCCTAGCTTTGCGACCCACACACCCCCAAAATAACCTACAAAGAAAAAAAAAAAAAAAACCTTAACAGCGCGGGCCAGCGGTGGGGCGACTCTCCAGCATCGGGTAAACCCCCCTGTAATTCCTTTTTAAGCTGTTTGTTTTAAAGATCTGTCGTTTTCCTGTTCCCGAGGGGGTAAGAAGGAGGTCTCAGAGAGCCCACCTTTCCCTCGCTGACCATCTACCAGCCCCAGGCAGCTCTAGATCCCGATTCCGGGAGACCCGGAGCGCTCTAACAGCCGGGGACTAAGCCACAGCCACTGGCTCCCGGGTGGCCAGCCGCCCTACGCCCAGACCCAAAAGTCCTCTTCCCCCAACTTTGCTAAGGACGCCTATTTTAACGTGGCTTTGGTTACAAACACCCCCTCTTCCTCTCGCCCTCCCTCGCTCTTATCAGGCTCTGGTTACCAGAATCGCGTTTACTTTTGAAAAAATCTAGGATCGTCACAGCCCGGGATACTTGTCTCAAAGGCGCCAGGAGCTTCCCGCATACACTTAAGGATAATATTCTTTAAAGGCAGCGTTTTGAAAAAGGCAGTGCCCAGGCGCCCCACTTTAAGGAAGTCGGGGTGAAGCCCTACGGAGCAGCCTTTGCCACGGCCGAGAAGCTGGCGTGGCTATCTGCAGGATTCCACTGCGTCCTTCTCTCTACTTTTCCCCTCTTAAATGCAGCTAAAATGGCTGAATTCCGGCTTTTAATTAAAAACAGCCTATAATCGAAACCGTCTCGGCGTCCCCGGGCTAGCCCGCCGCCTGCCGGGAACCGAGTAGGGAACCGCCGCCCTCGGTGGTGCTACAGACTGAGAGCTCGGGTGGGAGTCCAGGGCGCAGCGACGCGTCCTCTCCCCCTGGTCCCTGCCCTCCGCTTCCCTTCTGGGGACCCCGACAGTTTCGGGGACCTCCTGCTCTGCGGACCCGAGGGGTGCGCTGCTCAAGTTCGGGGAGCATCGGGGCCCGGAGCGTACCTGGCGCGGCGGGGCTCCGGGCTCCAGGCTCCGACGGCGACTCCGGCAACCGCCGCGGTTCCTGGCGCGGCTAGGCGCCCGTACTGCCCGCCATCCCTCGGCCGCCGCTCCCCTCCGCCACCCGCAGCCGCCTCACACTTTTTGCCCGCCTTTCCTTTTTTTGGTAGAAAACCGCTCCCCGGGCCGGGCGCGCGGCGCGCCAACTCCTCCGCCCTCCCGCGGCCCCGCTCCCGCAGCCCCCGGAAAAGCCAGCTTTCCTCCCGCCGAGCTCCCCGCTTTTTAATAAAATCCAGGTAGCGCCGGTTTAAAGAATCCCAAATCTCCATATACAGCCCGGGATTGGAAAAGGTACATTACACAACCCCCCTTTCAAGTTCCTCTCGCTAGATCTAAAAAAAAAAAAAAAAAAAAAAAAAAAAAAAAAGCGGGGGGGGGGGGGCCCCGAGGGGGGACGGGGGGAGGGGAGCCTCGCAGGCGAAGAAACACGCATTGTTCCCGGGTGCCCGCCCCCCCCTTCGGGCCAGCCCCCGGCCGCAGCGCATTGGCCCCGCGCGCCGCCCATCACGCGCATGTAAACACCTTGGCCCTCAGCCATTCCTATAAAACCAATTACGGACCTCGGGGCTCCAGCAGTTTCCAGGCTCCCCACGGCGGGGCTGAATGATCAAAACTGGTGGTGAGAATTTTTCCGAGCCGTTTCTAGGCAGCCCTCCCCCTCACCAGCTCCAGCAGACCCCCCCTTCTTCTTTCTCCTTCTCTTCCCCCCCCCCATCCCAGCCCCTCCTCCTGCGTCTGGGCTGAGTGATCAAAATAGAGGAAGATGGTTGTCGCCGCAATCCCGGGCATTGCAAGGCCTCCTGTCAGCTTCCTTCTTCGGGAGGAGGTGACAAGCTAGCCGGGAAGAGCCGGGACCAGCCGGGCTGCTCATTGCGCCCGCGCCCAGTGCTCCCTCTCCGGGGTGCCACTCCAAAGAGCGAGGTTCAGACGCCAAAATAATCAAGGCCTGCTCTCTCTCTCTCTCTCTCTCTCTCTCTCTCTCCTTTCCTTTTAAAATAAAGCAGCGATTCATTCCCTGTCCCCCTAGCAGTCGCGGTGGGGTGGGCAGGCAGGCGACAAGGACTTTTTTTTTCTTTTGCCCCAGCCTGCGGGTGTCCCCTCCCTGAAACGCGGTGTCAGAAGGCTTTACTGATTAATATTTTGGACAGGCCGCGGCGGTCGGCAGCGGTGAGTTGCATCTTATAAAAAGGGTTCCTATAGAAACCCGGGCTGTGGGGCTCTGCGGCCGAGTGCGCACCGCGCGCCCCTCCCCAAAGCCCCTTTTGGCGTGGGCGCCCCTCCTATCCCCTCCACTCCCCCCACCCCAAGAAAAACCAGAGCAGAAAAAAGGATTAGATCGGCGGAACGCGAGCTGAATCCCTCTCGGTTCTGACATTTCAGCCCTATTAGCATTTCTCCACGGGGCCTTCTGAAACCTATTAAGGTGTAATATTAAAAACCTCTTGGCTGGGGGCCTCTCTCGCCTTCCATCCGCCGCGCCCCCTCCAGGGAGGGCGAGACCGGGAAAGGGGAAAAAAAAATCTGTTGAGCTCAGAGGAAGCAAGCCAAGCCCAAAAGTGCTTGGCTGGCCACGGCGGCCAGAGGGGGAGGGGAGCACCAATCCCCCAGACTTTGTACTTTTATTTTGCTTTTTCAGCAAAAAAAAAAAAAAACACTCGGGGTTAAGTGGCGAGGAGCCGCCGACGGCAGATGTACCTGGCTGGGGACCCAGGGAGTGTGGTCCTCGCCGAAGGGACCGGTCCTGAAGGGTGGGGTATCCCCTGCACCCTCTCCGCAAGCCCCACAGGAGCCCGAGCCCAGCTAGGCATTACCTACCCCGGAAAGGAAGTTTGTTAGGGCAGAGAGCCTTGCAGATCCTGCCTCGAGAGCAACCGTGGTTAGAGGGTTTTAATTAAAACAAAAGAAGCCCGCTCTTTCGCCCTGCTCTGCGGACTCAGCGTTTTCCTACTGCTGCTATTTTTTTTTTTAAGAAAATCCATTTTTAAGGCAATTTTTGAGAGGTTTTTTTTTTAATGAGCTAGTTAGCGCTCATCCGTTCTATTTTTCTTTTCTCCACTTTTAGAAAGAAAAAAAAAGAGGGAAGATTCGAGAGAGAGAGAGAGGGAGAGAGAGAGAGAGAGCTGGGGGTGTCTAATTTAATTCCAGGATAAATTTGAAGGGGAAAAAAAATTTCAGCCTCTTGAGAGCAGTTTCAAGTTGCCCTTCCTGGAGCCTTCTGCGCTGGTTTCTAGGCTGCCCTCTTTTAGAAGCGGGAGCTCGGTGGGGGGAGGAGGGAGGAGGGAGAAGGAGAGAAAGGAACGAAAATAGCCGGAGCCGAGGGGAACTGAGCGGCGGTGTCCGCGCGCTCGGAGCTGGGCGACCGGGTCTCTGTGGCAGCCAGGGGCGACCGGAGGCGACCGGTGCTGCCCGGGGACCGCCAGGAGCAAAGACGGAGAGAGGGGGGTTAGAGAAAGGAGGTATTGTGTCTGTGTGCCTTAGGGGAGGTGGGGGGGGGGAGTTGATTGCAAGAAATAAAATAAATGCTGTTAAGCTGCGAGGGCTGCTGGAAACAAGAGAGAAACGGGCTGTGGGGGTGGGGGGCGCCTAGTGCCCTTGAGTCTTATCCAGAGGCCTTTGTGGGTTCCCAGTTAAACCCTCCCACGCCTCAGTCGCTCGCTTTCCCCCACCCCCAACGCCCTCCAATATTCAGAGCGCAGGCCCTGGTCTCCCCCCACCCCACCCCCCTCATCCCTCTCGGGATCCAGAATGTTTTTCTTATTTTAATACAGCTCAAGAAAAAATATGTATCTTGAGAGAGTCGGGGTGTGTGTGTGTGTGTGTGCAAGAGGCTTGCGGGGTTGGAAAAAAAACAAAGGCCTGTTTTTATAAATGTTTAATGTTTTCACCCCTGGATGCTCCAAGACGCCGTAATTGTGACGGCGGGGTATGTATGTCATAAATCATTTAGCTGCTAATAAAAAATTATTCCAATTTGCCCCGGATTTGCCGATGGCGTTTGCATTTTTCAAGTGTGCGCCCCGTCGGCGTGGCGTACCGACCCGGAGTTTCATTAGGGCTGAGCTTGGGGCGGAACATGACCCGCTCCCCGCTCCCCTCTGGAATGTACGGCTCCCCAGTCCCCTCCGGACCTGCCACTCGGCCCTCAGGCCACCGGGCGCGCTGGGCCTGGGGAACGGGTGGCCCCGGGAGGGGAACACTGGCTGAGTCCCTCCTGCATCATCTCTCCAGCGTGCAGGGCGGGCCAGTGCCCAGGTCTCCGTGTCCCAGTGTCCTCCACATTTAACAGCGGTCGGGAGCCATGTTGGGGCGTGGGGACATTTCTAGAGAAAGCAGAGGCTACGCTACACCACCACTTCAGAGAGAGCCTCCAGATCTGGGAAAATAACCTCCAAACCGGGCTGGGCCGCGCTTCACTACAAAAGCCCTGTATATTCGTCCAGAGAGCGAGCCAGAGCCAACCGCGGGGCCCACGAGTCCCAGCGCCATCTTCCGCGCCCCACCCCCCACGCTTGTTTACCCGGTGGGATCCGTGGCCAGAAAAATTCTGTTGACGCAGTGTGTGTGTGTGTGTGTGTGTGTGTGTGTGTGTGTTGTACTGACTGGAGGGGAAAATCGTGGGAGACCTCCACGAAGTCCCAGGACGCAGTTCCCGGACAATCCACACCACACCACACACACACACACACACACACACACAGAGCTGGCCTGCCTGGTCCGGGCACGGTTGTCCCTGGCCACTCCTGAGGCTTTTGGTGTATTCTTCCAGATAACTGGTCCAGGTCTGGAAGCTTTGGACGAGTCCCCACGGATAAAACTCAAAGCTCTTTGTTGTAAAACCAGAGGACAGGCCAACCTTGAATGCGGTTGCCTTCCCTGCGTGCGCCTTTGTCCGACTCCAGGGAACCCCGCCGCTCCCCACACTTCGGCCCCACGAAAGCTAGAACCCTCATCTTTCCACAATCCGGATGTTGTTAGCCGTGTGGACAGGTTTCCACCCTTCAGGGGAACGGGGCAAGGGTGGGAGAGGGGGGGTACAAAAAAAAAAAAAAAAAAACTAGTTTCCAACCAAGTGACCCTCTCTACCGGTTGCCCTGAACCAGCTCTCCCAGGGAGTGGAACGCCACTGGAGACTAAGTGACAGAGACCCTAAGAAAAAGCCAGTTTGTGCCTCCGGCGACGCCACCGTAGAGTCTAAGGCGGGTGTTTCCGTAGATCCTAAATCTGGCTGTCCCGGAGCTCCCGGCCCGGGCGCCGCTAAAACCCGGAGAGGCCATGCCGGGCCCAGCCACGCTCGCTCACAGTGTCTCGCTGCGGCTGGCCCATCAGCAGCTGGGCATCCAGGAGTTCGTGCAGCCAAGGGTCGCCCAACCCCGCCACCAAAACCAAGGATGTGGTGCCAGAGCCTCGCACGCCACCCTCGGACCCCAGCGGGCAACTCAGCAGCCCAGGGGCGGTGGCACCAGGCCACTTCGGATTTCTGCTCCTCTCAGCCCCGCCTCCGACCCTGGCCTCCTCCTCCGGCCCGGGTCGGGTCTTACATTCCACTGTCTGGCTGGAGCTGCGGTCGGGGGAGAGCAGGGAGCGGCTAGGGTCATAAATCTCCACTCTGGCCCTCCTCCCCGAGGCAGGGCCAGGCACTCTTCTCTCCTTGGTCATGGCCTGAGGACCCCGAGACCACGCAGAGAAGCAAGACAAGCGCTTCCCCATTCGCCAAAGAGGGAACTGCCTCACCCACTCAGTGCCAGCGCCGGGAGTATCGGGCCTCTCAGATCACCGGCAGCCGGGGTAGGGGGTCTGGGCCCAGGCACTTTGAGTTCGATGAGGCTGGGGTGGCTGTGAGGTCATTTATGCCGAGAAGGAGGACCTCGAGACCCCGTACTAATCTCAGGCCCTTTACAAGCGATATTTTTGGGGGAGGGAGCAGCCAAGAACCGATCAAAGTGGCTACAGGCGTGGAGGGTATTTGGAGACGGGACCTCATGGGCTTCTCTCGCCTCCTTGCCAAGGACACACCGAAACGCCTCCTTTGGGTCTGATTTTCCCGAGCCCACCACGCGCCTTGATTCTCAGAACAGAACCATCCAGAAATCAGGCTTTGGTCATCTGGCGATGGCGGCCATAGCGTGACTGTTAAACCTAAGCGGGGGGTGGGGGGGTGGAACTACCCAAGGGGGTGTATTTGCGGTTAATAACGTCTCATGCTACAAGAATTTTTCTTTGCCAAAGGGGCAGGCAACAGACCATTGTGCTGGTCCCTGTGAGTGAATGGGGCTCAGGGTGGGGACAGCTGCGCTGGAAGCAAGCATTTCCCCTCGCTGGGTTGCTTCTCTTGTGTGTCAGATGCGGGGATATGGAAACGTTGCTCTCGCCCAAGGAGCTCTTGGATTCCCAACGATGTCTCAAAAGCACTTTTAGAGGGGGCCGAGGGCTTAGGGCCGGGCGCAGAGACATTTGAGCACTGACCCGCGTAGTATCCGAGCAGCAAGAGGCTGTAGATCCACATTCCGGGCCAAGCAGTCCTTGCAAGGCCCCGACGAAGCGCCTCGGGAAAACAACAAAGCTTTGCCAGTTCCATCCAAGGTTAAACTCCACCGCAAGCATTTTTCTTTTGCTTTCTTCTTCCTATTTTTTTTCCCCTTCCTCCCCGGAATCAGAGCGATAGCGTTACTGCAAAGAAACCGCAAATAAATCAGCTCCTCGGCAGCCCGCTTTAGAGCTGCGGTGACCTTGGGGGAAATGTTTTCCTGCTAGACCCGTCCCAGAACTGGCGTGGGGGAGGGGGCCCAGTGTCAACCCAATCCCCCCCCCACACACACACACACCCCTAGAGAAACAGAAGAGGGGGGTGGCCAAGGACACTGGTCGGTGTGTATTATGGCATGTGTGCCCCCGGTGAGGAGTTGGAAAGAGGTCAGGGGGTACTGTGGTTATTTAAGGGGGGACAGTGTCAGGTAATGGGGGATTTGCTGCTGCGAAAAAGGCCTGTGTACCCCAGACTGCGGTGCCCCACTCCGCAAACGCCAAGCTAGTCCCTGGGGAATGGGGAACAAACCCCGATGGACAAACGAGGCCTCTTTGGGGACCTCTGGTCTTTGTCTGGGTGTGACCGGGTGTGTTCCGCAGCCAGTTTGTGCGGGGGGGGGGGCGGGGGGGTGACTAATCGGATTTATGTGTGTGAGCGCCGGGGTGACGAATAGAGGGCTTGGCAGCACGTGTGTTTGGGGAGGGGCGCTGCACCTAGGTGGGGACTCGGTGCCCCAGGAGGGGGCTGCCTGATCTCAGAAGTTCCCTCCCCCCCCCTTCCTCCTGGCTCCCAGCCTTGTTTGGGCCTCGGCGGGGCTGCCTGGCAGGCCTGTGCATGTTAGCGAGCTGTGGCGCAAATTCCACAGCATGCCTGGCGCCCGGAGGCAGCTCCTGGCCTCCCGCCTCCCCTAACCCACGTGGTGCCTCCAAACCTGGGCTGGCCACTTCCAAAGTGGGGCTGTCCCACCCCACCCCCTGTCGCTGAGCCAGTCCCAGCTTTGTTCTATGTTGCCCAGGGAAGCCACTGCAAGACACCCAGCTCTGTGATAACTGTGATACTGTCCTAAAACAATTCATAGAGATGTCGGGAGGTCCCAGCCGCACACCAGGAAAGTCGCTTAGGCTGGGGGTTCGGGCTGTCTTTGGACCCTTTCCCCCCCTTCTGGTGCTGTAAATGGAATCCTGTCACTAGCACGCCACACCCAGACCATAGGGGCCTTGAATGCGGGGGGGGGGGAGGGGAGGGGGTGTTGACCTATAACCCACCCACCCACCCTTCCGAGCTCTGAAAGCAGAGGCAGGTGGTTATCTGTGAGTCTACCCAGGCCAGGCAAGGTGAAACCTTGTTCCATAAGAAGGAAAATAGGTACACCCGAGTGTTCCTTTATTTTTCTGGTTATTGATGGTGGTGTATAGCTGTCCTCTAGAAGCTGAGAGGGGCAAGTTGGGGGAAACCTGAGTTCAAGGTCATCCTGTGCTGTTTAACCAACGGAGGCCTGCAATCCAGTCAATCAACCTCTCTCCCTCTCTCAAAAAAAATCAATAAGGGGGCCAGCAAGATGGCTCAGCAGATAAAGGCTCAAGCCACCAAGACAGCCGATCAGAGGGCCATCCTAGGAAGCCTCAAAAGAGACCGGCCTTGCACACATGCTCCGTGTGCATACAGCAGATGAGTGCTTTTAAAATATGTGTGCGTCTGTGTTTTATTTATATAAAATAGATTTTTTTAACCAGAAAAAAAAAAAAAGAGGAGATTCTCTAGTGGGTAGGGATGGGCGTGGTTAGAAAGGTGGGTGCCGTTCTCCAACCCCCCCCCCAGACCCCAGGGCCGATTAACTTGGAGGTCCAGACACCTAGATAATCACCACACATGCCTTCTCTCAGTTCCACAGCCTCTCTGTTGCCCGTAGGCTGCTGGGTCTGTTGTCTTTGCCAGGCAGAGGCACACATACACATTCATCAAGAAGGCCTCTAGGACCCAAGGAAATGGGGAGGGGGGAAACTAAGTAAGGTCACCTCCCCCCCAGCCAAGAAAGAGATGGAGGGGTGACTGACCAAATATCTCTCTCTCTCTCTCTCTCTCTCTCTCTCTCTCTCCTCTCCTCTCCCCCCACCTCACTCCCCCTCCTCTTTTCCTCTTTTTCCTTTTTATCTTTCATTAGCATGCATTTTCTTTCAAGCAGGAAAGAAAAACATTTCCCATGGCTACAGCTTTGAAAGCCCCCTCTCCTCTCCTCCTCCCCTCCCCAGGCTGCGGGCGCCCACTCCCCTGTCAATCTCTTCCCATCAGCCCGAAAGCCAAAAAAAAAACACATCTCCTCCCCGCCCCCCCCCCAAGAAAGATCAAACCTGATGTGAAGACACACACCCTTTCCCAGCATCTTCCTGGCAGTCCACCTCTGTGTGTGTACCTCAGAGAGGAGGGCCAGGAGGCAGGGCACAGGCAGGAGCACCTGTGCATATCCAGATCCAGCGCGGTCGGTCACTGCCCAAGAAACTTCTAGACCTGCTCTGGCCTGGGAGACTCTGCCCACTCCATTTTCCTGGAACCCCCGATTCTCCTCCAGGATGCCCCCTACGCTGCTCTATTCCCCTAATACAACTCCCTCTTCTTGGGTGGGTGGGGGGGACTCTGCTACAGGTTGAGTTACACACACACACACACACACACACACACCTAATTCCTATGTGTGGAAGCAATCTCCTTAAAATTGAAAGCATTCTGTCACACAGGGAAGCTGTGGGTTCTGAGACACATGAAGCCGGCCTAAAATAAAAGCATAACCTTACACAAGTCACGGGGCGCCTTCCCGAGGGTAGACGGAGCAGTAAGGGCCCAGCAGGCTGACCGAGGGTCACTCCTGGATGTAACCCCCGTACTTCTGTCCAGTCAGCTTCTTGGTTCACCACAGGACTTCACCGTGGTCGATGGCTGTGTGGGTGGATGGGGTTGTGGTAGTGTATGTGCAGGGGAGAAGGTGCCTGTGGACACCTCTCCTACTACTCTGTGCCTTAAGCCCTGAGACAGAGTCTCTCTTCCTGTATCTAGAACTAGGCTAGCTGCTTACAAGCCCCCGGCAATCCTTTGGTCTCCACCACACACACACACACACACACACACACACACACTCCCTAGAACAAAGATTCTGGATAGATCAGGTCCAGATAGTGCTTGTGCAGCGAAACCTCTTACCCCCACTGAGCCGACAGCCAGCTCTTGTTACTTTGACCCACTATCAGAGTTCTGTCTGGGACAAGTTAATTTCACATTATGTTAGAGCAAGAATACGTCAATATTACCTTATATGGAAATAGCTTTCCAGAGCGTGGTCGTACAGAGTCACACTAGCAATCGAGGAGGCCGAGGGCCCGGCCACACAGACAAAACTGAATTTCGAGGACAGACTCAGGAAACAAAATTACCATTTTAACCTTTTGTGTGTGGATGTGCATGCAGAGGTGCGTACACGCGTGTGGTGGCCCAAAGTTGTCACCAAGGGTTGTGGTGATTTGCATAGGTATGGCCCTCAAAGACTCCGGAGTATATGCTTGGCCCATAGGGAGATACTCTACTAGCAGGCGTGGCCTTGTTGGAGTGGGTGTGGCCTTGTCAGAGTGGGTGTGGCCTAGTGGGAGAAAGTATATCAGGGTGGGGGCAAGCTTTGAGGTCTCCTATGCTCCAACTATGCCCAGAGTGTCACACGGCCCCCTTCTGCTGCCTGCTGATCAAGACGTAGAACCTTGAGTTCCTTGTCCAGCACCAAGTCGGCCTGCATGCTACCATGTTTTCCACCATGATGCTAATGGACTAAACCTCTGAAACCGTAAGCCAGCCCCAATTAAATGCTTTCCTTTCTAAGAGTTGTCTTGGTCATGGTGTCTCTTCACAGCAGTACGACCTTAGCGTGAACAAGTGCCTTTGTGCTTTGTCCATGCTATCTATCGGGGCAGGATCTGCTAGGCACATCTAATCTCAGCACTGGGGAGACGGAGGCAGGTAGAGCTCTGTGAATTTGAAGCCAGCCTGGTCTACAGGGCAAGTTCCAGGATAGCCAGCGTTACATGGAGAAATGGGGGTGGGGGAGATGGGTCGGACCTTTCACTGAGCCTGGATCTGAGTGATTCTGACAACTTCAGCTCTCTGTCTTACCCCAGGAATCCTCCATTTACAAACCTCTGAGTGCTGGATTGTAGGCAGCTGTCCTGCCCGCTTCTATACACCCAAACTCTCCTCACACTCGCAAAGGTGTGCTTTATCCAGAATTATCTCCCCAGCTCCTCCTTTAACCAGTTTTTTGGTTGGTTGGGTGGGTGGATAGGTTGTTTTGTTTTGTTTTGGGGAGCAAGGTGTTGAGACAGGGTCTCACTACGTAGACTAGGCCAGCCTTGAACTTACAAGTGATCTGTCTACTTTGTTTTAAATATTTATTATTATTATTATTATTATTATTATTATTATTATTATATGTAGGCTGGGCGTGGTGGCACACGCCTGTAATCCCAGCACTTGGGAGGCAGAGGCAGGCAGATTTCTGAGTTTGAGACCAGCCTGGTCTACAGAGTAAGTTCCAGGACAGCCAGGGCTATACAGAAAAACCCTGTCTTGGGGAAAAAAAAATATTATTATATGTAAGTACACTGTAGCTGTCTTCGAAGAGGGTGTCAGATCTCATTACCCGGATGGTTGTGAGCCACCATGTGGTTGCTGGGATTTGAACTCAGGACCTTTGGGAGAGCAGTCAGTGCTCTTACCCTCTGAGCCATCTCACCAGCCCTATCTGTCTACTTCTGCCTCACAAATGCTGGGATTGAAGGTCTGTACACTACCCTGGGTTTAACTAGTTTTTAACTTTTTTTATATTTATTTTTTATGTATGTTGTATGTGTGTGCACAGAGTATGAACATGCCACAGTGCAAATATGGATGTTAGAGGAGAAACTGCAGAAGAAGCTTCTCTTTCCACCATGTGGGTGCCTAATATCAAACCCTGGCTGTCCGGCTTTGTGGCAAAGTAGACATGTCACTGGCTTGCCATTTTAACCACTTTTGTTTGTGTGTGTGTGTGTGTGTGTGTGTGTGTGTGTGTGTATAAGATATATTTATTTTATTTATATGAGTACACTGTAACTGTCCCCAGACACCCCAGAAGAGGGCATCAGATCCCATTACGGATGGTTGTGAGCCACCATGTGGTTGCTGGGAACTGAACTCAGACCCTCTGGAAGAGCAGTCAGTGCTTTAACCACTGGGCCATCTCTCCAGCCCATTTTAACCATTCTAAAAAGACTTTCTTTGTATTTAATTATGTGCCTCCCCACTCTGTGTGTGTGTGTGTGTGTGTGTGTGTGTGTGTGCATGAGTGTGTGTATGGGTGTGTATATGGACATATGTGTGAGGGTATGTGTGTATGTGTGTGACAGTGTGTGTATGGGGGTTTATGTGTATGTATACATGTATATTGTGTGTGCATGGGTGTGTGTATGGGCATGTGTATCGGTGTATGTATGAGGGAGTGTGTGTGTCTATGTGTGTGTTTGGATGTGTCTATGGATATGTGTGTGTGTGAGCCGGGCGTGGTGGTGCACGCCTGTAGTCCCAGCACTTGGGAGGCAGAGGCAGGAGGATTTCTGAGTTCGAGGCCAGCCTGGTCTACAGAGTGAGTTCCAGGACAGCCAGGACTACACAGAGAAACCCTGTCTCAAAAAAAAAAAAAAAAAAAAGAGTGTGTGTGTGTGTATGTATGTGTGTGTGTGTGTATGTGTGTGTGTGTGTGTGTGTGTGTGTGTGTGTGTGTTTGGGTGTCCTATGTGTCAGTGTGTATATAGGGGTTTATATGTGTGTGTGTATATGTGTATGAGTATGTGTGTGGTCAGTGTTTATGTGTGTATGTTTATATGTGTGTTGCTTTTTAACAATTTTCAATTGTTCCATTTTACCAATGAAGACTCAGGAGCCAGATGCTGGGGTGAGAGCCTGCTAGCTCAGAGAGGCAGAGAGAGCAGCCAGCTGACCTTCCTCCTCAGTGGAAGTCCCAGAAGGAATGTTCTCTCCCTGTTGGCTCAAAAACCCTCCTTCAAGTGAAATGCCCCTCCCCACTCCTTCCTGCCTCTCTCCACATCATCTTCCCGACTCCCTCTCACTGTCTTTGGTTTTTTCTTTTCTTTTTCTTTCTTTCTCAAGACAGGGTTTCTATGTATAGCTGTGGCTGTCCTGGAACTCTCTCTGTAGACCAGGCTGGCCTCAAACTCAGAAATCCACCTGCCTCTGCCTCCCGAATGCAGGGATTAAATGTGTGTGCCACCACTGCCCGGTTCAATTTTTTTTCTTAATAATCCTATGTTCAAGTTGGGCGGTGGTGGCGCACACATTTAATCCCAGCACTTGGGAGGCAGAAGCAGGTGGATTTCTGAGTTGGAGGTCAGCCTGGTCTACAGAGTGAGTTCCAGGACAAGCCAGGCCTACACAGAGAAACCCTGTGTCAAAAAACAAACAAACAAACAAACAAAAAAAAAAAAAACAAAAAAAACAAAAAAAAACCTATGTTCACCTCTTGTCAGCTGATTGCTTACCCTGCCTCTTGATCTATGGTTGACTTTATTTAATCCTGTTTACAATATTCAAGCAGAAAGCTCTTGGATTAAATGTGTAAGTCACATCAAGACTAGAAACAGGTTTTTCCAGTAAATAATACAATCTTGGGGTTCATAGTGTGATCAAAGAAATATCCTGCAACGCCGGGCGGTGGTGGCGCACACCTTTAATCCCAGCACTTGGGAGGCAAAGGCAGCAGGTGGATATCTGAGTTCGAAGCCAGCCTGGTCTACAAAGTGAGTTCCAGGACAGCCAGAGCTACACAGAGAAACCCTGTCTCGAAAAACAAAAAACAAAAAAAAGAAAAGAAAAGAAATATCCTGCAATATGTGTTTATGTGTATATGTGTGTGTGTGTGTGTGTGTGTGTGTGTGTGTGTGAATGGGTATGTGTATGTGGGGGGGTGGGGGTATATGGGGGTGGGGGAGTGTAGGTATGGGTGTGGGGAGGTGTGTACAGATGTGTGTTTGGGTGGGGAGATGTGTGTGGGGGCATGGATGTGGGCAGTATGGATGTGGACAGTATGGATGTGGGCAGTATGGAAGTGGGCAGTATGGATGTGGGCAGTATGGATGTGGGCAGTATGGAAGTGGGCAGTATGGATGTGGGCAGTATGGAAGTGGACAGTATGGATGTGGGCAGTATGGATGTGGGCAGTATGGAAGTGGACAGTATGGATGCGAGCAGTATGGAAGTGGACAGTATGGATGTGGGCAGTATGGATGTGGGCAGTATGGAAGTGGACAGTATGGATGTGGGCAGTATGGATATGGGAGGGGATGTGGGGCTGAGCCACCTGCCATGGGTGCTGGGAACTGAACCCAGGTCCTATACCAAAGCTCTAGGTGCTATTACCCACTGAGCCATCTCTGCAGCCCTACATGGTAGCCATTTTAAACCCCACATGCATGGTATTGGAAAACCATCACACGAGCATCCACCCCGAGAACTCATTCATCCTCCCAGGCTGGACCTCTGTCCCCATTAAATACGGTCCCTTCTACACACACACACACACACACACACACACACACACACGTCACCTACTGCTCTAGTTTGATTTTGTGAGCATGCTTGTGCGCACATGCCTCTGTGTGTGTGTGTGTGTGTGTGTGTGTGTGTGTGTGTCCGTGTCCACACCGTGACACGTATGGAGCTCACAGGCCAACGTTGGGGAGTCAGTTCCCTCCACCCGCTGTGTGAGCCCTGGAGACAAGCTGTACAGCAAGCTTCTCACCCACAGTCCCCGTGACCTCGCCCAGAGGCCCTGTCTTCTCTCCCCACTGGCTTATTTCTCTCACACCCACGGTGGAGCATCCCTCAGAATGACCTTCTTACATCTGGGTAACAGTCCGCTGTGGGGACTTACCTCACTTGTTTATTTAGGCACCTGTCCCTGGGTGACATCTTAGTCTGTCCTGTGTGGCTGTAACAGAACACCGAAGAGCAGCCATTCACAATGAGAGACTGAGGCAGGAAGAATGTGAGTTCGAAACCACTCTATACTGTCTACATAGTAAGAAACTGTCTCAAAAAAAGAAAAGGAGGGGGCGGGAGGGAGAGAGAGACAGGAGGGGCTGGAAAGACTCCAGTAATTCAATTCCCAGCAACCACACGGTGGCTCACAACCATCTGTAATGGGATCTGATGCCCTCTTCTGGGGTGTCTGAAGACAGCTACAGTGTACTCATAGACATAAAACAAATAAACCTTAAAAATAAAGAAAAAAAATAAAGGAAGGAAGGAGGGAGGGATATAAGTTTGTGGATCTTGCCCTTTCGGATATCCGCTAGGGCCTTCCTCCTGTGTCATGGTGAGGCCGTCCACATTTGAGACACAGGGACAGAAGAACTGTCGGAGAGACCTTGCTTTGAGAGCAAAGCCACTCCCAGCCAGACAGAGATCCGGCTTAAACACACCTGTGATCCAGACACTCAGGAGGGTGAAGCGTAAGTATGACAACTTCCAGGCTAGCCTGGGCAACTAGGTGAGGGCATGTCTCAAAAGGGAAAGTAAAGAGAGCTTAGAGCGTGGTTCAGTGGTAGAGCTCCGGCCTAGAATCCCCCAGGGAGGGGCTGGGGGCGTGGCTCAGTGGTAGAGCCCCTGCCTAAAATCCCCCAGTGAGGGCTGGGGTGTGACTCAGTGGTAGAGCCCTTGTCTAGAATCCCCCAGTAAGGGGCTGGGGTGTGGCTCAGTGGTAGAGCCCTTGTCTAGAATCCCCCAGTAAGGGGCTGGGGTGTGGCTCAGTGGTAGAGCCCCTGTCTAGAATCCCCCAGTGAGGGGCTGGGGGCATGGCTCAGTGGTACAGCCCCTGCCTAAAATCCCCCAGTGAGGGTTGGGGTGTGGCTCAGTGGTAGAGCCCTTGTCTAGAATCCCCCAGTAAGGGGCTGGGGCGTGGCTCAGTGGTAGAACGCCTGTCTAGAATCCCCCAATGAGGGGCTGGGAGTGTGGCTCAATGGTAGAGGCCCTGCCTAGAATCCCCCAGTGAGGGGCTGATGTATAGAAGGAGGGAATCAGCCCTACACTGTTGTATCTGATCTTACACAAGCCACGTGTCTTAGGGTTTTACTTCTGTGAACAGATACCATGACCAAGGCAACTCCTTTTCTTTTTTTTTTTTTAAGATTTTTATTATATGTAAGTACACTGTAGCTGTCTTCAGACACCCAGAAGAGGGTGTCAGATCTCATTACAGATGGTTGTAAGCCACCATGTGGTTGGTGGGATTTGAACTCAGGACCTTCGGAAGAGCAGTCAGTGCTCTTAACCACTGAGCCATCTCTCTCCAGCCCCCAAGGCAACTCTTATAAAGACAACATTTAATTGGGGCTGGCTTACAAGTTCTGGAGTTAAGTCTGTTGTCAATAAGGCAGGAGCATGGTAGTGTCCGGGCAGATATGATACAGGAGGAGCTGAGAGTTCTACATCTCGTTCCAAGGGCAAATAGAAGACTGACTTCCAGGCAGCAAGGATGAGGGTCTTAATTTAAGCCCATTCCCACAGTGACATACTTCCCCAAACAAGGCCACGCCTACTCCAACAAGGCCACACCTCCTAATAGTGCCACTCCCTGGGCCAAGCATATTCAAAGCACCACCCCGTGGAATACAAGACACACACACACACACACATATAATAGTAAAATAAAACAGCCAAGCATTGTGATACACATCTTTAATCCCAGGCCTCAGGGGAAGCAGAGGCAGGCAGGGTTAGAGGCCAGCCTGGTCTAAAGGACAAGACAAGGCTACACAGAGAAACCCTGTCAGAAAAACCACAGTAATTAAATAAGACAGAGACTGCGAAGGTGGCTCAGCAGTTCAGGATAGACCCAGCTCTTGCGGAGGGGGTGAGCTCCGTTTCCAGCTCTTACCTCAGGCGGCTCACAGCTCTGTAATCACAGCTCAGGGAATCTTCTTGCTTGATGAGCTCCTGTTCTCCCTCACTTACACATACCCTCACACGAACACATGCATGCACACTATTAAAGTTAAATAGACTAGGGGCTGGAGAGATGGCTCAGCGGGTAAGAGCACTGACTGTTCTTCCAAAGGGTCCTGAGTTCAAATCCCAGCAACCACATGGGGACTCGCAACCATCCATAATGAGATCTGATGTCCTCTTCCGGTGTGTCTGAAGACATCTAGAGTGTACTTACAGATATCGTGATAAATAAATCTTTGTTTGTTTGTTTTTTGTTTTTTGTTTTTTCAAGACAGGGTTTCTCTGTGTAGTCCTGGCTGTCCTGGAACTCACTCTGTAGACCAGGCTGGCCTCGAACTCAGAAATCCGCCTGCCTCTGCCTCCCAAGTGCTGGGATTAAAGGTGTGCGCCACCACCGCCCGGCGATAAATAAATTTTTAAAAAATATTAATTAGAATAAAATGTTTGCTCTAATAATAAATGGGGGATGGGGAGAAGGATTCACACAGAGAGAGAAGCAAGCTCTGAAATCACATACAATAAAATACTGATAATTGGGTCGGAGCATAGTGGCACATGCCTTTAATCCTAGCACTCGGGAAGCAGAGGCAATTGGATCGATCGCTGTGAGTTCAAGGTCAGAGTCTGGTCTACACAGTGTCTCAATCAGTCAAATAATAAATATATCAGTATTCACTAGCTTTGGGGAGTAGATAATCATTTGAAATTTTTAATGTGTGCCCGACGAATGTATTTCAGATATGATTATTTAAAAATATCTTTTCATTGTGTCTTTATGGGTATGAGTATGTGCCTGCATGTATAACTGTGTGCCACATGCATGTCTGGTGTCCCTGGAGTTCAGAAGAGTGTGTTGGATCTCCTGGAACTAGAGCAACTCATGGTTTGAAGCCACCATTTGGGTGCTCTGGGTCCTCTGGAAGAATAAGTGCTCTTTTATTATTTGTTTGTTTGTTTTTTGTGGGTTTTTTTTTTTGGTTTGGTTTGGTTTGGTTTTTCGAGACAGGGTTTCTCTGTGTAGTCCTGGCTGTCCTGGAACTCACTCTGTAGACCAGGCTGACCTCGAACTCAGAAATCCTCCTGCCTCTGCCTCCCGAGTGCTGGGATTACAGGCGTGTGCCACCATGGCCGGCTTGAATAAGTGCTCTTAATACCGAGCCGTCTCTCCAGCCCCGGGTATGTGATTGGGTATGTGATTGCATGTTTTTCCCGTGTGTGTGAATGTGGAGGACAGAGGAGGACCTCAGTCCTGACCTACCTCCAGCTTATCTGAGGCAGGGTCTCTCCTTGGTCATCAATGTATCCACCAGGCTAGCTGGTCAACAATTTCCAGGGATTCTCCTGTCTCTGCCTCCCATCTTCCCAATGGAATACTGGGATTGAAGTCTTTACACTAACTTAGTAAACTAAGCTTTTCATCCATTGAGCTTACAATCTCTTGATTTTACTGTGTGTTTGTGTGTGTGTGTGTGTGTGTGTGTGTGTGTGAGAGAGAGAGAGAGAGAGAGAGAGAGAGAGAGAGAGAACATATCTGTGTTTTTCCAGACAGGGTTTCTCTGTGTATTCTTGGCTGTCCTGGAACTCACTCTGTAGACCAGGCTGGCCTTGAACTCAGAGATCTGCCTCTGGAGTACTGGGTCTAAAGCTATATACCACCACTGCCTGGCTGATCTTTTTATTAAGAGTGTGTGTGCGCGCGCGCGCGCGCGCGCGCAGGAGTGGGGGTAATTCTCACACCACAGCACACATGCAGGGCTCAGAAGAGAACACGTAGAGTTCTCCGTCCTTCTTCCCTTACACGGATTCTCATGGGCTCTGGGGGCTGAGCCCACGCAGGGTTGCTGAGCATGTCCAGCAAGCATTTACACACTGAGCCATATTGCCAGCCCTCATTTTCAGTTTTTTGATACAAAGTCACTGGCCGACTACAAATTCTCAATCCTCCTACCTCAGCCTCCCGAATGCAGGGATTACAGGTTTGAACCACCCTGCCCAGTCTTTTGTTTCTGAGTCAGGGTCTTATCGTGTAGCCCAGGCTGGCCTGTAACACATGGCAATTCTCCTGCATCAGACTCCTGAGTGCTAGGATTACGAGTTGCACATCACCATGCCTAGACCACACTAAGTAAAAATTACGAGGGGGCTGGCAAGATGGCTGAGGAAACAAAGGTGCCTGCCACCAAGCCTGACCCCCAGAGTTCCATCTCCAGGACCCATATGGCTGGAGAGAGAGATCGTGCTCCTGAAAATTATCCTCTGAGCTCCTCATACTGCGGGGCATAAGTCTATTCACACAGAATAAATAAGTCAATGTAAATTTAAAATTGTTCAAAGACTAGAGAGATGGCTTATTGGTTTCTAGTCCAGTTCCCAGCAACCACAGTGGACACACCCACAATTGCCTATAGCCCTCCCTCCAGGGGATCTGACAACCTCTTATGGCCTCAGTCTTTTTTTGTTTTGTTTTGTTTTGTTTTTGTTTTTCGAGACAGGGTTTCTCTGTGTAGCTCTGGCTGTCCTGGAACTCACTCTGTAGACCAGACTGGCCTCGAACTCAGAAATCCGCCTGCCTCTGCCTCCCAAGTGCTGGGATTAAAGGCATGCGCCACCACGCCCGGCTATGGCCTCAGTCTTACTGCATTCACTTGGCATTAACACACACACACACACACACATACACACACACACACACACACACATCATAAGTTACAGAAGCCGGCTCTGCTGCAGTGTGATTCCGTATTACAAACTCTTGAGATGTGTGGGTAGAGGATCAAGAGTTTCAAAGCAGGCTAAACTATGTAGTGGATTTGGGTCCAACCTGGGCTACATGAAACAGAGGGTCTCCTGTATGTGTATATATATATACAGACCGGTCTGTGTATGTCATACAGTGAAAGACCACTTGCCTTCCACACCTACCCCCTTCCCCCCCCAAAAAAAAAGCCAGTGGTGGCACATGTCTTTAATCCCAGGACTCAGAAGGCAGAGGCAGGTGGATCTCTGAGTTCAAGGTTAGCCTGGTCTACAGAGCGAGTTCCAGGACAGCCAGGGCTGTACAGAGAAACTGAAACCATGTCTTGGAAAACACAAAGCAAAAAATCCTCTGAGTCTTATAAGCACAAAGTCCAGACCTCCTCCGGTATGAGTGAGTCTAGAATACACCCCTCACTGGCTGTCTCTCTCCCTTCCCATGAACCCCTTCTCTCCTCCAGATGTGGGTTTCCTCTATGTGTTTAGGACACGGTTAAGCTCAGAGTTACAACAAGGAAGGGGGGGGCTCCCAAAGTTATTCTGGGGGAGTCAGTCCTAGAAGGAGTAACATGGCAGAAAGGGCCAGCAGCTCTGCCTAAGGCAGGGCTGACCTAAAGACCTGAAGACCCCTGAGGCAGGGGGTCACCGTGTGCTCCTGTCCAGAAGGCCGGCTCTGTCTCAGGATGTGTCTGGACTACAAATCCAGAATACTGGGACTCCCTCCCTCCTCCCTTCCCTCCCCTCTGCCCTCCTCCCCTCTCCCCTACTCCCTCCTCTTTACCATTTTCTCACAACTCTTGATTCCTTCCCTCCTCCTCCCTTCCTCCCTCCCTTCCTCTTCCCTTCCTCCCCCTCCTCCCTCCTGTCTTCATTCTCCCCTCCTCTCCTTCCTCCCTCCCTTCCTTCTCCCTCCTCCCCTCGCCTTCTTCCCCTCTTCCTTAGTCTCCTTCCCCCCCTCTCTCCACATTCCACCAGGTCACAATTCTAACTTCTTCCCCCTCACCCCCACCCCGAGGCAGGGTTTCTCTGTATAGCCCCGGCTGTCCTGGAACACTGTAGACCAGGCTGGCCTCGAACTCAGAAATCTGCCTGCTTCTGCCTCCCGAGTGCTGGGGTTACAGGCGTGTGCCACCACCGCCTGGCAATTCTAACTTCTTAATTCCAGACTTGATAACATGCCTTCCCCGTGTGGTTAGAGAAATTAAGTGATTAAGAGCACTTGCTGCTCCTCAGAGGACCCAGGTTCAGTTCCCAGCACCCACTTGGCGCCCACTATCACCGGTGACTCCAGTGCAGACCTCCTCAGACCTCTGCAGGCATGCGCTGTGGAGACACACACTTCCCAGAGCGCACTGAAGAGGCAAGCTGTGGCGTGTCACTGCCCAGGTCACACACAGTGGCTAAGCTGCCCCCGGGTGTCAGTTCTGAGTGTCCCAGCCTGAGCTGCCCTTGCTGGCAGGTACGAAATGGATGACTTAGCACTGTGGTACACACCTGTGATACCGGTACCTGAGAGGTGGAGACAGGAAGACGGGACAACAAGGACATCCTTAATGGCCTCCGTGAGTTCAAGGCCAGCCTGGGCTGTTAAGACCCAGTCCAAAAGGAAAGGAAGGCAGGGTTGGGTGTCTCACGTGTTTCATCCCAGCACTCAGGGGACAGAGGCAGGCAGGTCTGTGCCAGTTCAAGCCAACCTGGTCTACAAAGCAAGTTTCAGGCCAGCCAAGGCTACATAGAAAGGGCCTGACTCCAAAAGAAAAAAGAAAGAAAAGGAAGAAAGAAAGAAAGAAAGAAAGAAGGAAGGAAGGAAGGAAGGAAGGAAGGGAGAAAGAAAGAAAGAAAGAAAGAAAGAAAAAGAAAAGAAAAGACGGAAGAAGGCAGTGGAGAAACAGAGATGTCTCAGGAAGGGTTAAGAATTCCTGTGGCTCTTTCAGAAGGATTGGAGTTTGCTTCCAAGGACCCCTATCTCAAATCCCAGACACCTTAACTCCAGCTCCTCCCTTTAATCACTTTACTCATGTGTGCACAAGCACACACACACACACATACACACAAACACAGAGACACACAGACACACACAAGCACACACAGACACCCAAGCACATAGACACACATAGCACACAGACACACCAAAAGCACATACACAGACACACACAAGCACACACAGACACAGACAGACACACAAACACACATATGCACACATGAAGACACACAAGCACACACATAGACACACACAAAGCACACACATGCACACAAGGACACATGCAAACACATACACACATTGACACACATAAGCACACAGACACACAAGCACACACACAGATCCAATATTATAAGTAATAAAAATAATTTTTTCTTCTCACTGTGTAGCCCTTCCGCCAGCCTGGAATTCACAGAAATGCTCTAGCCTCTGCTTCCGGAAGTGTAAAAACAAAACCTTAAAAAGAAATACGAGCAGGTGAGGCAGATAATTGGAAGGACCTCCAGCTGCTCAGGATGTAGCAGACCGAGAAGACGACATTAGTTTCTTATGGCTGTGACAAAAGACCTGGCGAAATTAACCTAAATGAAAACCTGTAAAGTCCACAGTGGCTAGGAGGGCAGGCTAGACCTCATGGCGGCCTATGGTGGCAGCATGGGGGCAGCACTCAGCAATACATAAGAGTCCACAGGAATCAGAGGCCAATAGGACTGTCAAACCCCACCCCTAACCCCAGTGAACTGCTACCAGCTCTGCCACACTTCCGGAAGACCGAGAGGTCCACCCAGGGGCCTGTGGGGGCGGGGGACATTTCAGACGCTAATCCTCACAGGGACAGCAGAGTCTGAATGACTTGGGGGCAACAGCTCAGTTCCTTCCATTGTTACTGCCAGGGAGTCTCCAATTAGAAGCCCCGCCCACCACGCCACGCCCCTACGCCACCACGCCACGCCCCACTGCCGACCGGGAGCCCTGGAGTTCTCTGCCAGATGCTGCTTAGTAGGTCTAAAGTATCTCATCCGGGTCCTTCTTACCCATAGCCTTAGGGAGGGAGGGGCGGATCCTTAGCTCTTAGGTGATGAGGAGGGGCCTTGTGCATCTGCTAAATTTCAGACTCCATGACACTTGTATGTTGCATACTTCCTGAGTCCCACCGAGCCTCCCTCCCGGAAAAATGTTTAAACTGGGGAAAAACTGCTACACTCCAGGACCCTGCCAACACAGCCCTCCTCCAAGACTGACTGGAGTCGGGAAATCGAGCATGTCTATGGCCTCGTGGGACTGAGTCCCCCATTGCTCCCCTGAACAGCCCAAGTTCAGGCTGACAGTAGATATGGGGTCTAGAGAGACAGCTTCCTGACTTAGAAAAGTTTTATCTCTTTGCGCATTCACAGTACTGAGGTCAGAGTTACCTTTGGCCTACCTTTCATGCCCCAGGCTCAGAGCATTCAACCAATGAGTCAGCCAGGGCCTTGTCTTTCCAGTTTCCATGGTTTTGCTGCCTGACAAACTCCTATTCATCCCTGAAAACCCTACCGTGATGGGCTGAAATTCTCTGCAATGAAGAGCTACAAAAAGCCTTTCTCAAGTTATCAGGTATTGCCAGACTGAGGTGGCGTATGCCTGTGATCCCAGCACTTGGAAAGCAGAGGCAGGAGGATTTCTGAGTTCGAGACCAGTCTGATCTACAGAGTGAGTTCCAGGCCAGTCAGGGCTACACAGAGAAACCCTGTCTTGGAAACAAAAACAAAAAACAAAACAAAACTAAAAGCTATCAGGTATTTTTGTTTCACCAGTTCAAAGAAGTCACACACTGTCCCTTGTGGGGTTTGGGATGTCAACACAGGAATTTGGAGAGGAGATAACAAACCCCCGTACTTTGTTTAGCCCTTTCCCCAACCGATTTCAGTGAGTTTCCATTTAATGAGGGAAGTGATAGTCTCTCTCTCTCTCTCTCTCTCTCTCTCTCTCTAGATTTATCTATTTAATTTATATATGTGAGTACACTGTGGCTGTCTTCAAACACACCAGAAGAGGGTATCAGATCCCATTACAGATGGTCGTGAGCCACCATGTGGTTGCTGGGAATTGAACTCAGGACCTCTGGAAGAGCAGCCAGTGCTCTTAACCACCGAGCCATCTCTCCAGTCCGAGGGAAGTGATAGTCTCATGGTAGGGTTTTCAAGTATGAATAGAAGTTTGTTAGGCAGTCAAGATCCAGAATGTCAGAAGCTAAAGGGACAGCTCCTACCTGGCTCACCGTTTAGTTGCCAGACCCGGGATGGCGGTGCATAGAACCCGCCACCACAGACAGCTCAGGGTATCGTCACAACTCTGCATGCCCAGCCTTGGGGGGACCAGCTGCCCCCCAGCCTCTGCCCATAGGAGCCCAGCTTGTTTACTGCGGGCGTGGGTTCCCCCTTCAGAGCTGGCTGCCTTTGTTAGTGTGAAGGTTTTCCTCACAGCATGGGTGCTCTGGGCTGGCTCTCGTCCTCAGGGCTCTAGAGGGCAGCGTCTCCCTAGTGGCCAGCTGTGGCTGTGGAGACCCCCGAGAAGCCAACTCTAGCAGGAATGGGTGGGGATCATTGTTGATTAAAGAAGGGAAGATGGGCGGGGCAGTGGTGATGCTTGCCTTTAGTCCCAGCACTTGGGAGGCAGAGGCAGGTGTTTCTGAGTTCTGAGTTCGAGGCCAGCCTGGTCTACAGAGTGAGTTCCAAGACAGTCAGGGCTATACAGAGAAACCCTCAGAAAGAAGAAGAAGAAGAAGAAGAAGAAGAAGAAGAAGAGGAGGAGGAGGAGGAGGAGGAGGAGGAGGAGGAGGAGGAGGAGGAGGAGGAAAGGAATATGGGTAAGAAGCAAGGACTTTATCTAGGACAAATCCCTTGAATCCCTGTGGACTCTCCACTCAGTCTTCTCATCTGAAAAATAGGTAATGGGTTCTGTGAGTATGTGCCTGTGTGTGTGTGTGTGTGTGTGTGTGTGTGTGTGTAGATCATATAGTCTCATCCATGCTTGTGTGGACCTGAGCCTGCCTGGAGCCCGGCCTCCCCTAATCCTAGGATGTGTTGCAGTTCTGAGAATGTGACCCCAAATTTCTTTGACACTCATCCCGCTATAAAGCGAACATCTGTGATCCCATCACTGGCAAGGTGGAGAGGGGGACAGCCTAGGACCACTCTCCGCTGTCTGTGGAGTCAGACACCAGCTCGGCCATTGGTTCAGTCACCAAGGCAGTTACTGCGTGAGTAACAGGAGAGTAACATACATGCGTCATAAGCTGCCAAGAGAAAATCCATGGCCAGGCCGTGGTGGCGCACACCTTCGATCCCAGCACTCGGGAGGCAGAGGCAGGCAGATCTCTAAGTTCGAGGCCAGCTTGGTCTACAGAGTGAGTTCCAGGACAGCCAGGGCTACACAGAGAAACCCTGTCTCGAAAAACCAAAAAAAAAAAAAAAAAGGAGGCAGTAGCAGCTTCCGCGGAGGGTCTTAGGGGCTGTGGTGGAGACCGTGGCCGTGGCCGTAGTCAAGGCCCCTGGACTCATGGAGGTAACCCTGAAGACAAGGAGTGGATCCCTGTCACCAAGCTGGGCGGCCTGGTGAAGGACATGAAGATCAAATCCTTGGAGATCTACCCGTTCTCCCTACGCCTTACGGAGTCTGAGATCATTGACTTTTTTCCTGGGTGCCATCCCTAAAGGATGAGGTTCTGAAAATCATCCAGTACAGAAGCAGACTCGGGCTGGCCAGAGGACCAGGTTCAAGGCTTTCGTGGCTACTGGGGACTACAATGGTCACGTTGGTCTTGGTGTGAAGTGCTCCACGGAGGTCGCCACTGCCATCCGAGGGGCCATCATCTTGGCCAAGCTCCATCGTCCCTGTGCTGAGAGGTTACTGGGGAAACAAGATTGGCAAGCCCCACACTGTTCCATGCAAGGTGACCGGCCGCTGTGGCTCTGTGCTGGTGCGTCTCATCCCCGCCCCCAGAGGCACTGGCAACGCCTCTGCTCCTGTGCCCAAGAAGCTCCTGATGGTGGCCGGTGTAGACGACTGCTGCACTTCATCCAGGGGCTTCACTGCCACCCTGGGCGACTTTGCCAAGGCCACCTTTGATGCCACCTCCAAGACCTACAGCTACCTGACCCCTGACCTCTGGGAAGAGACTGTGTTCACCAAGTCTCCTTGTCAGGAATTCACTGATCATCTTGTGAAAACCCACACCAGAGTCTCTGTTCAGAGGACCCAGGCTCCAGCTGTGGCTACCACATGGGGGTTTTTATACAAGAAAAATTAAATCTGTTAGAAAGACAGACAGACAGACAGACAGACAGCAGACTACGACACACAGCATGCAATTTAAAATGTAGAAATGGAAGCGCAGAGGCAGGCAGCTCTCTGTGAGTCTGTGAGCCTGGTCTATATAGGGCGTTTTAGACCAGCCAGAGTTACACTGTGAGACAGTTTCAAAAACAAAAACAAACAAAACCAAACCCAACTAACTTATTTCTGGAATTTCAGATTTTGATCAATGGAAGAGGTCTCAAGAAAAAGAAAAATGTACAGTTCTCAGGAGGGAGAGGCAGGGGGACCAGAGTTTCAAAGTTAGACTTCGCTGCTCAGCTGTTCAAGTCCAGCCTGAGCCACATGAGACTCTATGTAACATACACACACACACACACACACACACACACACACACACGCAAAGCCAAGCCTGGTGTCAAACACCTTCGATCCCACCCCTTTGGGAGGCAGGAGAGCTGGGAATTTCAGCTCAGCACTGGCTGGGAAAGCACCTTTAACCCAGTCTGGGCTGGGAGGATTCTCCCCATCACATGGAGCTAGTCTAAGTCCTCAGGCAACAGGAGCCAACAGCAGCTTCCCTCAGTGCTCAACGCTGGCCCAGCCACCCCCACTGCCACGTCCGCATCTGAGAGAGAGCCTGGAGGGCCAGGCAGGACTGGCCTGAGGCCTGCTTTAAGACAGCTGCTGTGCTTGCGTCATCTGCAGACAGCAGCTGGGCTAGCCTGGCTCCTCTTGCTCAGACTATTTACTTGTTTCTTTCTTTTACTTTAGAGCCAGAATCTGATAATCCCCCTGCCTCCTGTTTCAGGTTACAGGAGCATACCGCCACACCCTATTCTTTTTTTTTTTTTTTCTTTTTGGTTTTCCAAGACAGGGTTTCTCTGTACAGCCCTGGCTGTTCTAGAACTCGATTCTAGAAGCTAGCAGACCAGGCTAGCTTCAAACTCAGAGATTCTGCCTCCTGAGTACTGGAATTAGACTCATGTGTGGTCACCACCAGCTTTTTTTTTTTTTTTTTTTTTTTTTTTTAAGATAGGCTCTTTCTATGTAGCCTTTGGCTGGCCTGGAACTCACAGAGATCCTCCTGCCTCTGCTTCTGATTCAAGAGTACTAGGACTAGAGCCGGGCGTGGTGGCGCACGCCTGTAGTCCCAGCACTTGGGAGGCAGAGGCAGGCGGATTTCTGAGTTCGAGGCCAGCCTGGTCTACAGAGTGAGTTCCAGGACAGCCAGGGCTACACAGAGAAACCCTGTCTCCAAAAACCAAAAAAAAAAAAAAAAAAAGAGTACTAGGACTAAAGGTGTGTGCTCCCGTACCAGGCCTAAGATTGATTGATTGATTGATTGATTTATGAGATTATATTTGTTTAATATATGTGAGTACACTGTTCCTATCTTCAGACACACCAGAAGAGGGCGTCAGATCCCATTACAGATGGTTGTGAGCCACCACGTGGTTGCTGGGAATTGAACTCAGGACCTCTGGAAGAGCAGTCAGTGCTCTTAACCGCTAAGCCATCTCTCCAGCCCCTAAGATTTATTTTTATTATTTCTATTTATGTGTGTATTTTCTATGTGTAGAGGGGGTGGGGATTTGTAAAAGTGAAGGTGCCCACTGAAGCTGGAAGAGGTCATTGGATCCCTGGAGTTGGAGTTACAGGTTGTAAGCCCCCTGAGGTGGGTGCTGGGAACTATATAGCCCTCTGGAGGAACAGCAAACTGTCTTAACTACTAAGCCATCTCCCCAGTCCCCACTCCCGGAGTCTTTGTGAGTCTCTCTCCACCCTGAAGGAGGAAACAGCCAGATAACAGATGGCGTCCTAGAGAACGCCATGTCCACTTGGGGGCTTCCCAATGATGCTTGGTTTGGAAAGAATCTTGGAGAACACCATGGGCCAGTCATCCTGTGGAGACCGAGGTCCTGGAGAAGTAAATACGCAACACCCGGACAGGAATGCCAGCAACAACACGGAAGGGAGACAGCCACAAACCAAGGAGAGGGGCGGAGGCTTGGAAGAGCTTCTTCCCGGAGCTCCCAAAACCGCACCAAGGGCTAGGGGTGCGGTTCCATTGGCAGAGTGGTAGCCCAGGACACACAAGGAGCCCCGTTTCCCTAGCGCCTCTGACACCAGGTAAGGTGATTGACAGCTGAAATCACAGCACTCAGGAGGCAGATCCTGGAGAGTGGGAATCGAAGACCATCCTCTGCTACATAAGACCCCACCTCAGAGAAAAAGAACAGTCAGGTTTGGCGGTACACGCCTGGGAAGCAGAGGCAGGCAGATCTCTTGAGTTACAGTCAGCCTGGCCTACACAGTGAGTTCCAGGACAGCCATAGTTATTATACAGGGAGACCTTGACTTAAAAAACCCAGTGAAAAGGGGCTGGAGAGATGGCTCAGCGGTTAAGACGGGGCACTGACTGCTCTTCCAGAGGTCCTGAGTTCAATTCCCAGCAACCACATGGTGGCTCACAACCATCTGTAATGGGATCTGATGCCCTCTTCTGGTGTGCTCATATAAATAAAATGCATCTAAAAACAAACAAAAACCGGAAAGATACCCAAGCCCCATCTGCTTCCTGAACTGTGGGACAATCGCTTGCCACGGTCCAAAGCCATTCAGGTGTGCCCGCCCTCCGCCGCAGCCCCTGCCTCTGAGGCTGCTCTCAGAGAACAGAGGTAACGTGACCTTGAACTGCCTAACCTTGGATTTTACTCCCTGCCCTGCAGTACGCGTCCCTCCCTGTTGGTGACCTGGATGGACACAGTATTTATCCTCGTATATACATGTGTCCGAGCCTATCCTCATCTCTCTCACCCAAGCAGAGAGGGTCTGGGAGAGGGCGCTCAGGCTGCGGGAGCCCAGGGCCGAGGAAAGAGGGAGTTTCGTTCCTAGTTTGTTAATTGTTTTAGTCGGGGTTTCTATTCCTGCACAAACATCATGGCCAAGTTGGGGAGGAAAGGATTTATTCCACTTACACTTTCTCACAGCTGTTCATCACCAAAGGAAGTCAGGACTGGAACTCCAGCAGGTCAGGAAGCGGGAGCTGATGCAGAGACCATGGAGGGATGTTCCTTACTGGCTTGCTTCCCTTGGCTTGCTCAGCCTGCTCTCTTATAGAACCCAGAACTACCAGCCCAGGGATGGCACCACCCACAATGGGCCCCTCCCCCCTTGATCACTAATTGAGAAAATGCCCCACAGCTGGATCTCATGGAGGCATTTCCTCACCTGAAGCTCCTTTCTCAGTGATAACTCCAGCCTGTGTCAAGTTGATACACAAAACCAGCCAGTACATTAGTGTTTTATTTTATTATATTTTATTATTGCGGTGTATTTGTGTGCGTACACTCGAGGAAGTCAGAGGACAACTTGAAGGAGTTGGTTTTCTCCCTCCACCATGAGTGTCTTAGGCATCAAACTCAGGTTGTCAAGTCTGGCAGCGAGTGTCTTCACTTACTGAGCCGTCTTGCTAACATAGGGTCCCACTTTAGAGCACAAGCTGGCCTTGACCTTGTAGCAATCCTCCTGCCTCAGCTTCACAAGTGCTGGAGTTACAGGCATGACCTACCATGCCCCGCTTACAGTGTCCTCATTTGCTCTCTAGGGCCTGGCTGAAGAAAGTCTTCACTGGGATGGATGGAGGGAGGAAGAAAGGGAGGGAGAGATGGATGGATGATGGATGGATGGATGGATGGATGGATGATGGATGGATGATGGATGGATGATGGATGGATGATGGATGGATGATGGATGGATGATGGATGGATGATGGATGGATGGATGGATGGATGGATGGATGATGGATGGGTGATAGATGGGTGATAGATGGGTGATGATGGATGATGGATGGATGATGGATGGATGATGGATGGATGATGGATGGGTGATAGATGGGTGATAGATGGGTGATGATGGATGATGGATGGATGATGAACGATGAACAGATGGATGATGGATGGATGGATGGATGGATGGATGATGGATGGATGATGGATGGATGGATGGATGGATGATGGATGGATGGATGGATGGATGGATGGATTGATGATGGATGGATGATGGATGGGTGATGATGGATGGATGGATAGATGGATGATGGATGGATGATGGATGGATGATGGATGGATGATGGATGGATGATGGATGGATGATGGATGGATAGGTGGATGATACACAGATGCATGGATGGATGGATGGATGGGTGGGTGGTCAGATGGACAGATGGACAGATGGGTGCATGGATACATGGATGGATGGTTGGACAGATGGGTGGGTAGATGCATGGATGAGTAAGTGGGTTGATGGGTAGATGTGTGAAGAGATGGTGAATGGGTCAGTGGATGGATGCACAGGTTAATTAGATAGATGGGTAATTAAGTAGATGGGTGGGTGGGTGGGTAGATATATGTCATACTGTGTCCCACCTCTCCTCTGGTGGTGCTTGGGCACTGCCGGCATGCTGCTTAGGGGAGGCAGAAGAAAAACCCAAAACGGGGTCGGCAGTCTGTGGCTTCCTCTGTCAGACAGGAATGCGGAACAGCGGAGTCTGGAACAAATGCCGTGGTTCCTGGTCTCCTCTCTGGGAACCCTGGCGCCAGGGTGTGCAGCTGTGACTCAAGAATGAGGGTCTGCTGTCTGCACTTCCCCTTGGGCCTCCGGCGTCCCGGGCAGGGAGGGGAGTGCAGAGTCTGGAACAGGCAGAACCGGTCTGGAGTTCCGGAGGGGCTGGAGGACAGAAGGCCTTCCCTCAGGCGACCCTAAATGGAGCGGCTCTAGCTTGCGCTGACTGCTTTATTTGGTGGTGGATGTGAATGCACGCCTTCTCTTCAGGGTGAGCCTTTTGCGGAAGGGATACCAGGAAGGGGAGTTCATTGGCTGAAGGCTCAGGCCTATCTCATTAGCGTGGAGCAGAACCCCAGGTGTCATGCTATGCGACCCAGAGGCCATGGTCCTCGGTGGGGTGTCACAGTTACGTGTTCCAGAGCAGGTATACAGACAGGTAGGGAGTGGCTCCACTCCAACCGGACTCAGATCTCTGAGGTTCCCGGGGTAACATGGGAATTGTCTGTCAGGTAATATGGTTCCCGTGCCCTACGGATATCTAGTAGGTAGATGGGGAGCTGGATGGGACCAGACAGATGGACAGCTGGACAGTGGGTAGATGAGTGGACAGAAGGACGGGTGGCTTGGTGGGTGGATAGATGGATGGAAGGACATATAGACAATGGAATGAACAGACAGGTGGACAGATGGGGCGGTGTGCTCTCTGTCCCCGTACCGATCTGCTGGTCACCCTGCAGTTAGACTGAGAGAGCCCAGGAAACGTTTCTCAACATTGCTTTTCTAGGCCTTCCTTGGACCACAGCTTCATGGTTGGGCCTAGTGAGAGAGAAAGAGCTGCTTCTTTTTTAATTAATCTAAGGGAGGGAGACGCGGAAGCCCAGGGCTCCTCCAGCCCCACAAGGCATGCCAGCAGACTCTGGGAGAGCATGCGTGTTGTTGAGTTTCCTCATTGGGTTTTTATAATATGCAATGTTTCTCCGGAGTCAAGTATTGACCTTAAAACCACAATAGGTATGTTTCCCCCCACCCCAGACAAGGTCTCCTGAAGCCTATGCTGGTCTCTCATTCTCCATGGACTTCTCGGCCTCCTCTCCACCTTCCAAGGTGCTAGAAGTATAGGCCACACCCCATGCCTATTTTATACCATCCTGTAGATCAACGAGTATCAACCCTTCCTAGTGGCTGGTGGGTGGTGGTGGGACACATCCGCCCAAGGCTTTGTGCTTAGAGTCCAGGAAAAGGCAGAAGCTGGTTCACACAGTGAGAAGCCAGGCCCTTCCTGCTCCTGACTGAGCCTCAGGGACCATAGCGGCCACCAAACCAGGTGTACCCGGAAGGTTCAGGGACAGAGTGGAAGGTGCCCTTGTGATCCAAATATCATTTGCTCTGGCCGCTTCACTTGGCTTCCTAGAGCAAAGGCAGCAATGGCGTGGCTACGAATTCTTTTAAGAACAGTGTGGCCTCATGGAGACTGAGAAAGACCTCACGCTGAGCCCCCGGGGCCAGAAACTTGCCGGATTCTCGTGGAGATGAATAAGGAGAGAGAGAGAGAGAACCTTGTGTCCGGTGAGTCTTCTGGTCTCTCTCCGGCTCATGATGACTGAGTACCAGAAAAATTTGCGTCCTAGATTCAGACCTCTGAGTTCAGGGGACACGTCAGGAGGTCCATGTGGGCCAGAAGAAGGCAGTTTTGGCTCTGTGCAGACTGTGGGTGAGTTTAAGCCTTCCTGGGCCCTGCCTACTGGGGTAAGTGGCTTCCCACTAGAGATACTTGGAGCCCTGAAAAAGAAGAGCAGCCCATGAGCCAGGGGTGGGGTGAGGGGTGGCACACACCTTTAATCCCCCCGAACTGGAGAGGCAGAGGCAGGAGGATCTCTGATTTCTAGGCCGGCTGGTCTACAGAATAAGTTCCGGGACAGCCAGGGCTACACCGAGAAACCCTGTCTCGAAAAACCAACCAATCAACCAAAACAAAGCCAATAACAGTCCCCATGTTACACCCTGCTCCAGGCCAGCCCTAGGCACAAATTCACAAAAGAAACAAACCCCACTGGTGTCCATCCTGCGGTTAGTCCTCCACAGCAGGGAAAGGGATACGCCCTTCCTCTGGGCTGTCCTGGGCTGGGTTCAGACGGCAGGCCGCTGTCCACAGCCCACAAAACTTTACCTGTAGCAGTCTGGGATGACCCCTCTTAGTGCTTAGACGAGACCTGGGGGGGAGGGGCCCCAGCGGCCACACCCCCCCATCTTTATGGACCCTCTGGATTCTGCAGACTTTGCTGACACCTGCTGGCCACTTGCCCGTCTCTATGGCAACCACAGCAGAGGCTCTAGCACCCCCATGAAGCTGATATGGGGAAGGTTCACCTAGGTGATTGGTGGCAGACGACGTGATGGAGGGTCACCGCTTCCTGGGTCTGTCCCCTACTTTACAAGAAGCAGGAAACTAGAGAGGGGCTCCGTTGATGACCTGCACACGGTCTGGATTGGGTCCCCAGCATCCCCATAAACCACATACACCCATGATTCCCCGACTTGGGAAGTGGAGGCAAGAGAATTAGAAAATCCAGGCCATCCTTGGCTACATAGTTCAAGGCTAGCCTGGGCTACATGAGACCCTACCTTAAAAAAAAAAAATCCCAGAGAAGCTCCCTTCGAAGCAGCAGCTAGCTCGTCATGAACCTGATCTATCTCCCCTGTGAGTCTTTTGACAGGAAGAAAGGGTACAGAGGCGAGAGCCCTGCCTCCTCTCTGCCTCTCCTAAGTTCACCTGTGGCCTTACCCTCCCCCCTCCCCCATCAGGGCCTCAGCTGCTCCACCTGCACCTTTGTGTTTAGAGGAGTTGACAGTTGGGTAATGCTCACAGGGCCAGCCTCTTCTCTTTGGCCTGCCACACCTAGGAATTTGTCTAGCTGTGATGTTCTGGGCTATCGACCCAGTGGCATGATGTGTAAATGCCTTACAAGTGCAGGTGGTGGCCCCAAAGCATCGAACCGAGCTGGCCGTAGAAGAAGCTGCCGACATGGGAAGGAGGGCCCAGGCTGGGCTGTCTACTTGTCACTGAATTCTGCACAAGGGACAGATCACTCTACCCTCCCCTTCCCCTTCCAGGTGTCAGGAAGGCCACATCTGGATCGGGGCTCATACATCTGAATGTTATTTCAGAGGGACCCAGGGGCCAGCAAGCAGCTGAACGCTCTGCTGGGTACCACTTCACATCTTTCTTCTTTAAAAAAAAGTATATGTACTGTGGTAGCATGCACGTGTAATCTGAGCACTCGGGAGGCAGAGGCAGCGGGTTTCTGAGTTCGAGGCCAGCTTGGTCTACAGAGTGAGTTGTAGGACAGCCAGGGCTACACAGAGAAACCCTGTCTCAAAGAACAAATTGCATGTGTTTTCATCTGTGTATGTCTATCCTTGGGGATCACGGAGCACATGCAAAAGTGAGGACAACCTGTGGGGTTGGTTCTCTCGCCACCGCGGAGGTTTGGTAGAAAGCCCCTTCACCCGCTGAGCCATCTTGTAGCACAGCCCTCTCTCCTTTTCGCCATCGAGACAGAGTCCCACGGGCTAACCTTGAATTTGTCATACTCTGGCCTCGGCCTCCTCCCAAACTGCGGGATGAGGGATGAGTTCACCAAGTGGGTGAATCCCCTGTTTCTCTTTTTGTCCACCCGTTAATCTGTTTGGTTGGGTTGTCTCCTTTACAGAGTGCTGGGCATAGGACCCACAGTCTTGTCCAAGTAAAGGAATGCTCTACAAGAGAGCCACGCCCAGCCCCTCCCTGGGGCATTCTAGGCAGAGGCTCTACCACTGAGCCACGCCCTCAGCCCCTCCCTGAGGGATTCTAGGCAGGGGCTCTACCACTGAGCCACGCCCTCAGCCCCTCCCTGAGGGATTCTAGGCAGGGGCTCTACCACTGAGCCACGCCCCCAGCCCCTCCCTGAGGGATTCTAGGCAGGGGCTCTACCACTGGGCCACACCCCCAGCCCCTCCCTGAGGGATTCTAGGCAGGGGCTCTACCACTGAGCCACGCCCCCAGCCCCTCCCTGAGGGATTCTAGGCAGGGGCTCTACCACTGGGCCACGCCCCCAGCCCCTCACTGGGGGATTCTAGGCAGGGACTCTACCACTGAGCCACGCCCCAGCCTCTCCCTGGAGGAGTCTACGCAGCGGCTCTACATCTGAGCAGCGCCTGAGGAATCCTAAGTAAACACTTCACAGCTGAGCCACACCTCCAACCTTTACCCTTTTGAAAGTCTATAGTATAAAACCCATACCACACAGTTTCTTTTCTGTTTGTTTCTTTTTGAGACAGAGTCTTACTATGTAGCTCTGGTTGTCCTGGAGTTCACTATGCAGAGCAGGCTGACGGTAAACTCGAAGATCCACCTGCCTCTGCTTTCTGGGATTGGGATTGAAGGGATGCACCACTATACTCTCTCTCTCTCTCTCTCTCTCTCTCTCTCTCTCTCTTTCTCCCCCCCCTTTCCTCCTTCCTTTCCTTTTTTTGTTTTGTTTTGTTTTGTTTTTTTGTTTGTTTTTTGTTTTGGTTTTTTGTTGTTTTTTTTTTTTTTTTGGTTTTTCGAGACAAGGTAGCTCTGGCTGTCCTGGAACTCACTCTGTAGACCAGGCTGGCCTCGAACTCAGAAATCCACCTCTGCCTCCCAAGTGCTGGGATTGCAGGTGTGCGCCACCACGCCCGGCTCTTTTTTTCTTTTAAATATTTGTTTATTTTATATATGTAAGTATACTGTTGCTGTTGCTGTCCAGAAAAGGGCATCAGATCCCATTGTAGGTGGTTGTGAGCCACCATGTGGTTGCTGGGATTTGAACTCAGGACCTCTGGAAGAGCAGTTGGTGCTCTTAATCGCTGAGCCGTCTCCCAGTCCAGCCCCAAACTTAAATATTTAAAACATTTTTCCTTTTAATAGCTGAAGAGCAGTACACCACATAGATGTATACATTTTGTTTGCATGTATGTACATGGGTGTGTTCCCGTGTGAGTTTATGTGACCTGTATACTTGCAGAATCCTGTGAAGCAGAAAGGACCATATTATAGACAGATGAGAGCTGCCCCGGGGGTGCTGGGCCCGGAGCCTGTGTCCTTTGTAAGTGGAACCAGGGTTCTTAACTGCCGAGCCACCTCTGCAGCCCCTTGTTTTGTTTTTTTGAAACAGGGTCTTATGTAGCCCAGGCTAGCCTCAAAACTCACTACATAACCAAGGATTACCTTCAGTTCTGAATTCTCCTGCCTCCACCTCTCAGGTGGTGAGCCCCCCAGGTCTGGTTCGTAGCACCCTGATACACAAAACCTCAAGCCCTTCTCCTAAGCTGTGTGAGAAGCTGCGTGTCTTCCTTGTCCTCCTGCAGGGCTCTTGCGGGGACCTCCCAGGCTTGCAGGGCAGGTTCTGGCCTCATTCCTGGGAGAAGAATGCTCTAGAAAATGATCTAGCATTCCAGCAGTGTGCATAGGGCGCAACCCGCCGTGTGTGTTGTACAGAGGTGGGGGTGGGGGAGATGCTACAGAGGAGGCTGAGAGGAGCAGCCCAGGTCTGGGAAGCTAGCTCAGTCTGCAAAGTGCTTGTCCTGAAGCAAGCATGAAGATTTCAGCGCGGTCCCCCAGAACCTATCTGAAAGAGCTGGCTGTGGCTGTGTGTGCTCAGGGATGTGAGGCTTCCTGATGCTCACTGGTCCAGCCTATACTAATTGGTGAGCTTCAGGCCAGTGAGAGACCCAGTCTCAGGAGAGAGAGAGAGAGAGAGAGAGAGAGAGAGAGAGAGCTATAAGTCCGTCCAGGTTCTACCTCTTTCCGGATGCTTTGTGCAGGGTTCCTGTGTTTTGTGTTAGCATGGGTTCTGGAGGTTTCTACATGATCCTAAGAGCTGAGGTCTTTGTGGGGCTGGATGAGGAAGGACTGTCAGGCTGGTGGTCTAGACAGCAGTGGGGTCAGTCCCTCAAGCCACCAGGACTCCCTAGCCTTACTGCTGAGGTCTGTGGCCCCAGCCGGCTGTAATGACCAGGTGTGGTGGACCTCATGTCAAGAAGAGGTATGAAGCCTCTACCACTGCTTCTGGCCCCACTGTCTTCAGCTACCCTGCCTGAGGGCTCAGGCCCGGGGTGTGCCAAGAACAGGACAGCCTGTCTGAGGCTCAGTGTGGAGATGGTTCACAGTCTTAGGCAGAGAGTGTTGGCAGTACAGAGAGAGAGAAAGAGACAAAGATAGGAACAGAGTTGGAGAAAGAGAGAGAGAGAGAGAGAAAGAAAGACAGAGATAGAGAAAGATGAGCAAGTAAGTCTCAGTGGTGGAGCCCCTGCCTAGAATCACCCAATGAGGGGCCGGGGGCGTGGCTCAGTGGTAGAGCCCTTGCCTAGAATCCCCCAGTGAGGGGCTGGGGGCGTGGCTCAGTGGTAGAGCCCCTGCCTAGAATCCCCCAGTGAGGGGCTGGGGGTGTGGCTCAGTGGTAGAGCCCCTGCCTAGAATCCCCCAGTGAGGGGCTGGGGGCGTGGCTCAGTGGTAGAATCCCTGCCTAGAATCCCCCAGTGAGGGGCTGGGGGCGTGGCTCAGTGGTAGAGCCCTGCCTAGAATCTCCCAGTGAGGGGCTGGGGGCGTGGCTCAGTGGTAGAGCCCCTGCCTAGAATCCCCCAGTGAGGGGCTGGGGCGTGGCTCAGTGATAGAATCCCTGCCTAGAATCCCCTAGTGAGGGGCTGGGGTGTGGCTCAGTGGTAGAGCCCTGCCTAGAATCCCCAAGTGATAGAACTCTGTCTAGTGCGTACATAAGGCCCTGGGTTCCTTCCCTGGCACCGAAAGCAAAATTTATGTACATGGGAGCCAGAAGAATAGTCTTCCCCAAGGAAGAGCCCCAAATTAGTTATACAATACCAAGAGGTAGGCCCTGATATCACATGCATGCAGGTAACATTATACAAACTGACCACACACAGACACACACACACACATCCCACAACAGTACAACAGTTTAGGAAACTGAGGGCCCTGAATCTGAGAGAGAGTGAAAGGGGTGTACCGGGAAGGGGAGGGTTGGGGGGAGAAATGATGCAATTATACTCTTAATTTCAAAATTAAAAAATGAAATAAATTCTGAGCATGGATCAGATAGTTTCATGTCTCCCCACAACAGACAGAGAGGCTCACGGGGAAAACAGGGCTTCAGGAAGGAAGAGATAAGCTGTATCGCTTCATCTCCTGCAGTGACGCACAGCCTGCTTCCCGCAGCTCACAGGCCATTTCTCTCAAAGTCCTTGAAGTGACCTCGTCCTCGGCTCAGGAGGCTCCTTTTCTGTTTTGTTTTGCTTTGCTTTGCTTTTAATTGTTTTGAGAAAGGGGTCTCTGTTAGTCCAGGCTAGCCTCCCCGTGTAGCAGAGGATGACCTTGAATTTCTAATCCTCGCGTCTCCACCTCGTGGGTGTTGGGATTACAAGTCTGCAGTAACTGCTCGGCCCTCCCGCCCCTTCTTGTCACTTTCAATAGAACAGGCGCGTTGGCCATCTGGGCGGCAAGTGTGAGGTGGGGCCGTGGGGCGGTCAGCTACGGGGTCTCCCCAGCCCTGCCCGCCCGGGCGGGAGATTCTCATCTCTAATCTGAGATGGAGTTTGTGGGTCTAGGTCTCCGCTCCAATCCTCTTAAGCCACACGCCCATCGCGTGAGGATTAGCCCGGCTCATCCGCAGAGTCACTGAGCCGCTGACCTCCACGACCCAGAGCGGTTCAGGAGGGACACGGCGCCTCTGCTTGGCTGGGTCTCCTGGGAGAACCCACGTCCCCCTGGGAGTGGGAGTGGGGAGAACCATAACTTACTGTGCACACAGGCCCTACTGTGTGCTGTGAATAATTTACTTTACACTGTGTGCTTGCTGTCTGTATTAGTCAGGGTTCTCTAGAGGAACCGAACTTACAGAAAGAATATATATATATATATATATATATATATATATATATATCACTTTACATGTACACACACACACACACACACACACACACGGGAGGGATTTATTAGAGTTGCTTACAGGGTGTGGTCCATCTAGTCCCACAATGGCTGCCTGTGGCTGAAAGGTCTGAGAGTCCAGTCCGTGCTCAGTCCCGGGAGGCTGGGCGTCTCAGCTGGTCTTCAGTGTAGGCTAATGCCAGCCCAGGACCAGACCTAGCGGTGAGAGCCAGAGCAGGTGGGCGGAGCTAAAGCGCCCATCTTCCGTGTGCTTTTTTTTTTTTTTTTAGATTTATTTATAATTATATCTAAGCACACCGTAGCTGTCTCCAGACACTCCAGAAGAGGGCGTCAGATCTCTTTACAGAGGGTTGTGAGCCACCATGTGGTTGCTGGGAACTGAACTCAGGACCTCTGGAAGAGCAGTCAGTGCTCTTAACCACTGAGCCATCTCTCCAGCCCTCAAATGATTTAACTAAGAAAAAAAAATCCATCACAGGCGAGCCCAGCCATTTGGGTTTTACTTAGTTCCAGATATAACCAAGTTGGCCGCCACGAAGAGCCATGGTGTCTATTGTGTGCCAGGGGCCTAGCGCATCCTGACTGTCCACTTGGTGCCAAGTGCCTACTGTGTGTTGGCTGCCCACTCCGTGATGAGCACCTGATGCGTGCTTGTCCTACTGCGCGCTGAATAGAATTCCAGGCCTTACTTTGCCTGTTTCCTCCCAGCCAGCGGCCCTCACGGCGGGCCCCCTTTGCCATTCCACTGTACAGAGGGGAAACTGAGGTCCGGGGGGAAGAACAAAGCTTGTGTGTCTACTTTGTGTGTCCCAGGATGGGCACCCAGGTGCAGCTCAGAGAGGTTGAGGAAGCTGCTGGAGGTCACACAGCAACAACAGCTGAGCCAGGCCGGGGACAGGCCTGCTGCCCTCAAGGCCTGGAGCTCAGGTCCCAGCGAGTACTCGAGTACTCGGGAGTACTGGGCTACTGGGCGGCTCTGATGTCACCCTTGCCCCTCCCCTCATCTGGTGAGAGGACACAGGGCAGGGCGTGTGAAGCTGTCGCCTTTTGGTGTTCTCTGAGATACACAGTCCTGAAGGGTGTGGCTCTTCACTCTTGTGGAAGATCCCGTTCTTCTGTCTCTGTGCCACTGGGGGGGGGGGAGGGGGTGGAGGGGTGGGGGAGGCTGACAGCCAGCATGGGGGGGGGCTGACAGCCAGTGTGGGGAGGTAGAGTCACCAAAGTTCAGAGACACTCACCCTAACGTTCTTGCCAGCTGTTGTGACTTCCTCTTTGGGGAGCACTTCTGGGGAGTACACACAGGTGCTGATGCAGGGCACCCTCAGGTACTTTTGGGGGAGCACGCTCAAGGAGTACTCTCAAGAGTTGGGGAGCACTCCTTTTTTGTTTGTTTTGTTGTTTTTTTTTTTTTTTCAAGACAGGGTTTCTCTGTGTAGCCCTGGCTGTCCTAGAAACTAACCAGGATGTCTCTGTTCACACTGACCCCTCTTCACTCCCCCGAGGTGCCGGGACTTCCAAGTGGCTTTGGAATAGTGCAGCAAGAGGCCGAGGGACCTCATTTGTCAAAACTGCCTGGCATGGGGCTGGAGAGACGGCTCAGTGGTGACGAGCACTAACTGCTTTCCCGGCGAAGCCAGATTCAGTGTCCAGTTTACACAGAGGCTCGTAACTTCAGTCCCACGGAATCTGGCGCCCTCTTCTGGCCGCCGTGGGTACTGTACACACAGGGTGCACAGACATGCATGTGGGTGAAACACCCATACGCACGTAAAAGTAAATAATTCCTCATTCTCCCACAGAGCTGGGAAGATGGCTCCATGCTTGAAGCACCGAACATGCAAGCATAAGGACCAGAGTTCAAACCCCCAGAGCCCACGTCGATGCTGCGCAGGAAATCCCAGCGTCAGAAGTCTCCAGAGCAGGCTGGCTAGAGTGATACCGGGCCTTGATTGAGAGATGGTACCTCAGTGGATGCACTGGGAGACCGGCTGCTGAGCAATTTCCCAGAATCCTCAAGTGTGGGCGGGGATGTGCAGGCGAGGGCCCTTCTCTTTTCTGGTTTCTGTGATTTAACATTCTGGGGTTCCAGTTGCCTGGAGTCAAGCTCAGTCAGGAAATATGAAGTGGAAATCTCACAACCAACCTGTTAAGTTGGGGGCTTTTTATTTTCAAGACAGGGTTTCTCTGTGTAGCCCTGGCTGTCCTAGAACTCTCTCTCTAGGCCAGGCTGGCCTCGAACTCAGAGATCCTCCTGCCTCCTGTCTCCC
>OZ030028.1:36233200-36350700 GCA_964023405.1 Apodemus agrarius
GCCCTGGCTGTCCTGGAACTCACTCTGTAGACCAGGCTGGCCTTGAACTCAGAAATCCGCCTGCCTCTGCCTCCCAAGTGCTGGGATTAAAGGCCCGGCCACCCATTTGTTTTGAGGTAAAGTTAGTTTCTCCTATTTCCTGCTCAGCGTTTATGAGCCTCTTGATTCTCCTGTCTCTTGCTTCTCGTCTCGCTGTAGCTGTAGGGGTGCTGGGATTACAGATGCACGCCCCCAAATCTAGCTTTTTACCTAGTACTGGAGGGAGGAACCCTTGAGCTGGAAGCAGTTTTCCCCACTGAGCCATCTCCCTGGCCTCTCGGTCTCGGCTTTCTGAACTGGTACAGCTGTGCACCACCACAGCTGGCTTCTTTATTATTTATGTACGACTCGAGTCTGTCTGGGGGGTCTGTTAGTCAGTCTGTTAACTCCCACGATCGCCTCAGGCAGCTGCAACAGAAAACACCTGGCTCTAACAGTTTCGACACACGGGTCTGTGGGAAAGTTTGTGATGCAGGGACATCTTGAGTTTATTCAGAAAAAGGTGTCTTTCAGGGATCTAGCAAGCATGTCCTGTCGTGCTTGGTTTGGAGAATGAAGTATCAGAGCCCCGGAGCAGTCAATTCCTTCGAGAGCCAGGCATGTGGGCTTCGTTGAGCTGGAGAGAAAGGGACAGAACAGGAAGAAGGGGAAACGCCCTGAAGCTCACTGTGCTTGCCAAGATTTGGCGGTCCCCAGCCCCTTTGAATAACTATTCAGTGTATGACCAGCCTCTGAATTGTTGCCAGAATTCTGCAAAAGTTGCTTTTAAGAAATCTTGGCAGGGTTTGTGTGTGTATGTGTGTGTGTGTGTGTGTGATATTTATGGAGGTGTGATTTTTTTTTTATTGATCAATTTTATTTATTTAACTAGTTAGGGTTAGGGTTAGCAAAGGCTGGGCTGACAGGGTCTTATGTAGCCCAGGCTGACCTTAAATTGGAAATGTAGCTGAGGATGACCCTGAGTTTCCTATCTTCCTGGCCCCACTTCCTGAGTGACAGGATTGCAGATATGCAGCACCTGCTCTAGTTCTTTTTTGTTGCTGTTTGGTTTTGGTTTTGGTTTGGTTTGGTTTTGGTTTTTTGAGTGATTTCTCTGTAGCCCTGGCTATCCTGGAGCTTGCTCTGTAGACCAGGCTGGCCTCAGATTCAGAGAGGTCCACCTGCCTCTGCCTCCCAAGTGCTGGGATTAGACGTGTGCTGTTCCACCAGGCAATGGCTTGGTTGGTTTTTTGACAGGACTTCACACTAAACCCTGAGTTGGCCTTGAACTTATGCCATAGCGAGTGTGTGGGGGTTCCCAGGACAACTATTTCTCTCCATGTGGGTCCCAGGGGTTGAATTTGGGTTGTCAGCACTGGTGGCACGTGCCCTTACTCTTGAGTCATTTCAAGGGATGTGGGAGGGAATTGTTAAGACTTAGCAGTTCTTAGGGTGGAGAGATGGCTCAGCAGTTAAGAGCACTGACTGCTCTCTTCCAGAGGTCCCGAGTTCAAATCCCAGCAAGCACATGGTGGCTCACAGCCATCCGTAATGAGATCTGTTGCCCTCTTCTGGTGTGTTTGAAGACAGCTACAGTGTACTTACATGTAATAAATAAATAAATCTTAAAAAAAAAAAAAAAGACATACAGTTCCTTTTTGACAGTCCTGGGGATAAACCCCAGGGCCGCTGGTGTCCCACAGAGTCCACGCCAGGCTGAAAGACTCTCTGCCTGCCATTCTCTTTCTTCATTTCCACCTCCCTCCTCAGTCATACTTGGTAGGTGAATGGGCCTGTGTCATCCCCTGCGAGTGGACATTCAGAATACTTCCAGACTTTGGCAGTCCCGCGTACTGTTGATAGTGAGCATTATACATACCTGTCACTTTGTGCCTGTGACATCATCCCCCAAGGTGGAGCTGCTTGGTCAGATATACATGAACTCATGATCTCAGCAGCTGTCCCATGTCCTCCACACGACCTAGCAGAACCAAGTGACGTTTCCACCCCGGGACCCAGGAGCCCCTGACTGCCCTCACAGTCTTGCCAATAGAAGGCCTACTCCTTTGTGTCTGGAGGTGTGTGTGTTCATAGATGTGCATGTGAATGCACATGTCTGTATGCAGTAGAGGTCAGAAGTTGACATCTGGAATCTTCCTCAACTTCTCTTTCTTTTTTGCCTATGTGTATGTCTGTGGACCGTGTGCATGCCTGGGGCCCCTGAGCTCAGAAGAGGGTATCGGATGTCCTAGGACTAGAGTTATATGTAGATGGTTGTGAGCCACCATGTAGGTGCTGGCAATCTAACCCAGGTCCTCTACAAGAACAACCAGTGTTCTTTTTTGTTTTTTTGTTTTGTTTTGTTTTGTTTTGAGACAGGGTTTTTCTGTGTAGCCTTGGCTGTCCTGGAACTCACTCTGTAGACCAGGCTGGCCTCGAACTCAGAAATCCGCCTGCTTCTGCCTCCCAAGTGCTGGGATTACAGGCGTGCGCCACCACTGCCCGGCTGAACAACCAGTGTTCTTAACCACTGAGCCACAGGGCCAACACTCCAGTCCTATTTTTGTGACAAAATGTCATAACATAGTCCTGGGTACTCTGAAGCTTTCTATGTTGATAAAATGTTTCAAACTCACAAAGATACACTAATCTTGGCCTCCTGAGTGCTGGGATTTTAAGGTATGGTCTAGTGTCCCATCTGTTCCTAGTTGTTTGGGGTTGTTGTTGTTGTTATTGTTGTTGTTGTTGTTTCAGCTCTTGGTACATAAATGCTTTTGGTTTTTCTTTTTAGGACAGAATAATGATAAGTACTCAGTACAGCACCCTGCACTTAGTAAGTACTTAAGAAATACAATCCATTGTCCTTGTTATCTACCATGCTATTACTACGCTTGGGACAGTTCAACCTATGGCTGTGGCTCCATCAGAAGCCCGGAGGTGTGTATACATATGGGGGCCTTCCTGGGGTCCCCACACACGTTTGCTTTTCCTACGTGGGTCAAACCTAAGATGTGTCTGGGAGGTGGACAGAGGCCACATGGAGACACACATGCACACACAGACTGGAATGTGAAAGGAGAAGGAAAATATCTTTGAAAAACCAAGACTCTCAGCCCAAAGCTCAGCTTGCAGCTTGCATGTTAAACCTGCTGAGCGTCTGCCCCCGCCACCACCCCCTTCCCATGCATGGATGGCCCGGGGAGGGCTAAGCATTCGCAGGGAGACACAGCGTGTGCAAGACACAGCGTGTTTCTGTGTGGTTCTGGTCCTCACCCCCAGAACCACACAGAAACACAAACACACGAAAGTGAAGTCAATATTCATCTGGGGGCGAGCAGGGAACATTGCTTGTGGAATACCTGTGGCATAGAAACCAGGAGTGTGTTCAGGGTATGGAAGCAATGAAAACCGTGGGTGTTTTTATAAAGGCTCTGCTGAGGTCGTGGTTGGTACTGGTATCCACAACCAGAAAGCAGGGTTAGGAGTTCAAGGTCAGCCTTGTCTACATATTAGATGTGAAGCCAGTCTAAGCTACATGAGATTCTGTCTCAAAAAAAAAAAGAACGAGGGACTCTCCACACTTGAGCCTATAGAGCCGGCCATGCACGGAGAGTGACGGGGCCCTGTTGGAAGGACCACACGCTAGCCTGGCTTTCTAAGTCAAGTTCCGTTTATTAGGGGTTTTCCACATGCCACAGATTTACATAGAAACACCCACTCGGAATGTAGTTTGTCAGCACCATAGTGACATCATCTGTCACTGCCAGATACCAACCACAGGCAGTTCTCGCAGCTGGACAGGCGTCAGGGCGGGCAGTCATCGGAAGGAAGGGGGCAACGGCCACTTAGCACCTGGCCTCAAGGCCTTTCCCCATGCCCCAAAACTAAGCACGGAGCTCAGATGGTGCCTGGGCAAGCCACACGCAATATAGCGAAGAGGCTCCGAGCCGAGCATTATCCGGACAGGCGCTCTTGGGTGCACGCCCACAGACACGCCCACTGCTGCAGGCCCGCTCCTCCTGCTATGGAAACCCTTGCTCCTCGACACACATTCCTCACACAGCAACCCGTGATCACAGAAGTTAGGGCTTAGCTAGTGATCCCCCTGCTCCCTCCCCCCTACCCCCCACCCCCTACCCCCGTTTCCAAGTTCTGAAGCAGATCCTGGGCCAGCAATAGCAGAGAGAGGCAGCTGCAGGAACCCTGGCTCTCCGGGAACCTGGGAGCCTGCCAGATCTGGCAGGGGTGGGGGTGGGGCGGTTGGTACAGCCATGCCCCTGATCTGATGATGCCCCTCGCTGGTGATCCTCCCAAGGGATGTAGGTGCTACCACGGAGCAGCTAACGTAGGAGCCAGGCCTGGTCTGGAATGTCATGCAGTATTAACACTGAGTCTGGACCCTTCTCTCATATCCCGCATCCCCAGCTGCAGATGAGATCTGTCACAAAAACCCAACAACAGTGGGGTGGACGCTACTAATAACTGCAAGCACCACCGGATGGGCCGCATCCACAGGAAGAGGGCACAGGCTAGGGCTCACTGTCACACCCCACACCCCATCCAAAATTTCTTCTCTCCTGTTTCTGCATATCCCATCCAAATGTTTCTCTCTCCCTCCTTCCCTCCCTCCCTTTCTCTCTGTCCCTACCCCACCCCCCACCCCTCTGATCTTTATTGACATAGTGTCTCTGGAAGCCCAGGCTGGCTTCAAATTCATTACACAGCTGAAGCTGGCCTTGAACTCCTGACACCCCCGCTTCCGGCTTCTGCAGGCTGGCATGAGAGGCAGACCACACTTGGCTTCTCTTATTTTTCCCTTAGAAGAGTTCAGCAACTTCCGGGTCTTCAAAGGGTCAGGAGCAGTGAAGGCTGGAGGGGGTGGGGCATGCCAGCCCCTCGGGGAACGGGTGTGAGGGTGGCAGACCATCCTGCGTGGGGCCTGGCCTTTGGCACCAACAGCCCCACTGCCTAGACCCGGCTCCCCAGACCCCCATGGCCCTGGACTGGCCCAGCCCCCGTCATCTTGCTAAGTAAGTGGCTTTTGAACTCTGGGCCTGATGTAGCAGATAGTCAGGGAATCTGCCCTGGATGCCCAAATGGGAAGACCAGGGGATTCAAGTGTCTGGGCTCAGTCCTTGCTGGTTGCAGCCCGGGGCTGGACCTCGGGGCTGTATTACAGGGCCTCTAACTGGCAGGACAGAGCCTGTCCCTGTCATATCAAAGCCTTCTTCAATCTAGCCAGTAAGTTTCCTCCCTATGAAAATCAGGAGCGTGGGTTGGGGACCTGGCCCCATTAGAACGGGACCTGAGCTCAAAGCCCCAGAACACACATGAGCTCAGAGCCGCAGAACACACATGAGCTCAGAGCCCCAGAACACACATGAAGCTGGGCATGGCAGCTACATGTCACGGAATGCCCTTCGAGGGATGGGTGGGCGAGACAGGAGAATCCCTGATAGTTCACGTGCCAGCCAGCCTGGTGTATACAACAGCAAACAAAAGACCCAGTCTCAAACAAGGTAGAAGGTGAGACGAGACACCCAAGATTGTCCTCTGCCCTCTACACATGCGCCATGGCACACACATATGCACAGAGTTTTAAGAAGAAAATAGGGAAGTCACGCAGTGAGCCTGGTTTGCTGGTTTATGCCAAGTGAGGGGGTTTGAAGATATGGCGTCAAAGGCAGCATGTTAAAGCACAAGGTCTAGCTGGGCGTGGTGGCGCACGCCTTTAATCCCAGCACACGAAGGCAGAGGCAGGCGGAGTTCAAGACCAGCCTGGTTTATACAGTGAGTTCCAGGACAGCCAGGGCTATGCCAGAAAAATCTTGGATCAAAAAAGCAAAAAAGCTGCCGGGCGGTGGTGGCGCACGCCTTTAATCCCAGCACTTGGGAGGCGGAGGCAGGCGGATTTCTGAGTTCGAGGCCAGCCTGGTCTACCGAGTGAGTTCCAGGACAGCCAGAGCTACACAGAGAAACCCTGTCTCGAAAAAACCAAAAAAAAAAAAAAAAAAAAAAAGCCCATAAAGTCTGGAGGAGGGGGCAAGAACAGGCAGGGGTGGGCTGAGGCTGCGATGCGGGCAGCCATGGAGGGGGAGGGGGAGGAGGGCTTCTGTTTACAAAAGATGAATTCCCCCGTGTCCCCTCCTTAATGCAGAGCACACACACCAGAAGATGCAGGCTCAGATGCATGCACATGGGCACACACACATACATGTATACACACACACACACACACACACACACACACACACGCAGGCACAAGCGCTCACCGTGCTCCTGGCAGGCAGCATATGGTCTGCCACTTAACAGCCCAGTCCTGCCAATCAGGGACCATTAGGGTGGGTTCTTTTCTCAGCGTCAAATGCTGCAGGCTATAAATTTCGATTAACACCAGTGCCAAAATAGCACTTAGTGAAAATAAGCACGCTATTGACATCTGGTGGATCCTGTCCCCAGTGGAGAAGGAGAGAAGATCCTGGCTTGAAGTCGAAGAGACGCTGAGAACACCAGGCCTAGTAGTTGGGGTGCTTCCTCGGGCAGTCTGCACCCCAGTCTCCTGGTCCAGGCCCCTCCCTAACATGCCACAGGCTAGCACTGTTGGCTCCTAAGAAGTGCCTATCCACAGGATTGACGGGATGGCGCTGGCCCTGGAATAACTTCTCAGGAGAAAGGTAATCTCCTGTCTGAATGGGGCCACCATTTGTTTGGGTGTTTTGCTGTTTTTTTTTTTTTTTTTTTTTTTTTTTTTTTTTGAGACAGAGTCTCTATATAGCCCTGGCTGGACTTTAACTCACTGTACCAAACAGGCTGGCCTCGAACTCACCTGCTGCTGGGATTCACATCTCCACCACCACACCCCGCTGAGCGGGACTGCCTTTAAAGGAAGAAATCACAAGGATCCTTGGGACCGGATCCTTCCGGCAACCCGCTTCCATCCCAGGCTGGCCGGTCACATTCTCACTTTGAGGACAAGCAGCTGGTCCTGGAGCCTAGGGGTGGCCTTTAGGTGCCAGGTTAGTGTTCTAAAGACATGCCAAGAAACTGGAAGAAGGGGGTTCCACCACCTTTGGGTCCCTTGTCTACAGCCACGCGGGACTTCAGTCCGCCCCCTGGAACCTTGGCTGTCGGTCAATGGCCTGCAATGCCAGGAAGGGATGGGATGGGCTTAGAACTCTCAGGCTGTGTTAGGCTCTGGGTGTGGGGTGGGTATCCCCTGGGATCAGCCTGCAGACAGACCAATCCCTCTGGCTAGGAGTTAAGACCACTCGGCAACAAGGACCGGGAGGAGCACCGCGGGCTCTGGAGAAAACCGAGATTCCCTCAGGCAAGAGGCTGGCTGTGGAGGGAGCCCTGGCGCTGGAGACCCCGTGTAAACACTGACGCTAGAAAGGCAAGGGCCAGGCACAGGTGCAGCTCGTGGGGCCTAGGCCTGAGGGCTGATTCCCAACACTGTCCCCAGAGGCGGGTCTCCCCAGGCACAGCCTAGCTCTGCTCCTCCCTAGCAAGGGGTGCTGACAAGGAGAGACAATTAGGAAGGCCTGTAATCAAGGAGACAGAGGATGAGGGCAGGCTGGGTCTGGGGAGGTGCCCAGCAGTGAGCGAGGCCTGCTGGGCCGGTATGGACTGTGAGGTCTAGCCTGGAAGCCACCTGGATCGATGTCCACATGTGCTGCCCCATCGCAGGGAGGACCGGGTGGGAGGGAGTCGGACCAATCCGACCCCGTGCTCTCACAAGTGCCTTCAAGGGCTGCTGGCTCAGCTCACTGTCGGAGAGCCAAATGAAGCCACAGCTGGGTCCCTCTCTAGCTTCGTCCTGTGTTTTTCCATTTGCTGAGATTGAGACAGGGTTTTATGTGGCCCAGGTTAGCCTCTATATCAATTATATAGCTGAGGGTGACACACACTTGTGCCTTGACCGCCAGAGTGCTGGGATTACAAGTGTGTGTGGCCCCAGGGATGGAACCCGGGTCCATGCCCACACGCTAACCAAAGCAGACTCTGGGTGGATTCTGTAAGCACTAAATAGGCAGCTTCCTATGCCCACGCCGGTTTTTAACCTTTTCAGCTATGCTAACAGGACCAGTGGTTGTAGCACTTCTGGGAAGCATCCAGACCACCACAACACGGATGGTAAGGCGGAGTGACCACTTGTGAGACGCAGGCTGGACTCCTCAGGCTCAGTTTGGGGATGAAGCCACCCCACAGTCCCTGCCCCAAGGACCCCATGGCACAAGTACCACTGAGCCGAAAACATCCCAGAGACATCATTGGGTTAAAACATTTTTTTTCTTTGTGGTGGGGATGGAACCCAGGGCCTCACACACACTAGGTGAGCACTCTGTCACTGGACCACGCCCTAAATGTATCTCAATAGGAAAAGGAGCCACAGGCCCACAGATGTCCTTTTCACATTTCACATTGACAGTCCCCCACCCTGACTCCACGTGGGTGCAGTCACATTACTGAGCTCAACTGTAGACGAACATGGACAAAGGGGCAGAGGAGCGTCCCCAGGCTGAAGCCAGTGGGCGGACTGGGGCCTGCAGCCCACCAAGCCCCCGGGAGCATGGCCAGGACCTGAAGGCCAGCCTGGCTCGTCCACCGCCCATTCATCCATGGCTCACCAGATCACTTCCTGTCAGTGAGCCCAAGAACTCATAAGAATGACAGAAAGAAACCCGGGGGAACTGGGGAGAGTGTCTCAGGAGAACTGGAAACGTCCTTCCTGTCAGGAAACAAAGCCCCGTAGGGGGCGGGGCCGGGGCGGGGCCAGGGGCCCTCTCACCACCACAGGTTCGGTGGTTCCTCGGCCACTCTGCTTTTGAATAAGGTGATCTCGTCCAGGTGCACCATGGGGACATCTCGGATAACGTCTGTCAGGCCCTCGTGGAGCAGGGGGAAGATGACGACATTCAACGCGGGCCTCTCAGCCTGGAAACTGAACCAGAGATCAGCCGTTAACTGGGTGTGGGCTGAGGACCCAGCCGGGAAGGCAGAGTGCTGGGTGAGCCACGGGAGACCCCAGGGGCTCAGCGTCCAGCATGGACGCCCGCTCTGCTCTACCTCATCCCATTCCCAGAGCCAGAAAGCACAAGAGCGGAGCCGGGGGCTGAGGCTAGCCTGCAGTGTTGCAGCACTTAGAGCACCTGGGTTCGGCCCCCAGCGCCGTCACGGTGGTCACAGCTGTCCTGTCCCAGGGGCTCCAACCCCTTCTGAGCCTCTGCCCTCACCAAGTACACACATGATGCACAGACATACACGAAGGCAAAACACAGAAGGCGTGCACAGAAAATAAACAAATCTATAGGAGAAGAGAATAGTTTCTGCGGGGCGGGGCTCGCTCAGTAGGCAGCACGGCGGCCTGGCGGCCTCCAAGACTCTGCTGACCAGTGTGTTTCTGCAGCCCCAGCACTCAGAAGATGCAGGCGGGGGTCGGAGGGTCAGCTCATCTTCAGCTACACACCACACCGGGTTTGACTTCAACCTGGGCCACACAAAGCCTTGTCTCACGACGAAAAACAAGGTGGTGTGTATACCTTTAATCTCAGTATTCAGGAGGCAGAGGCAGGAGGATCTCTGTGAGCTCCAGACCAGCCTGGTCTACACAGTGAGTTCCAGGACAGCCAAGACTACATAGGGAGACCCTGTCTCAGCTCAAACAAAACAAAAATGTAGCCAGAAGCAGAACTGTCGGAGCGAGCTGAGGGACGCGGAGGGCAGAGCACTGCTTGGCCGGACGCTCAAAGCCGGCTCCTCTCGGCCCACAGAGCTCCCGTTAGCAGCCTTGGAAGCCCCGAGGCAGGAGACACCTTCCCCCACGGTTCTTAAACCGTGTGCGCTCCCACAGGAGATGTCAGAGAAGACCGGGTTCACACCAACTCTGAGGGAGGGGACAGGGTCAGCACTGGAGGGGGACACGCCAGTGGGCACTTACACTTACACTGGGCAGCTACAGTGTAAGTACCCACGCAACCTAGCTACTCTCAGACCCAAGCAGCAACGCAAACTGATTCCTCTGGAAAACTGGTGACTCTGGGGAACAGGGACTAAAATACAGCTCAGTGGTTAAGAAGAGGAGTTGGAGCCGGGCAGTGGTGGCGCACGCCTTTAATCCCAGCACTTGGGAGGCAGAGGCAGGCGGATTTCTGAGTTCGAGGCCAGCCTGGTCTTCAGAGTGAGTTCCAGGACAGCCAGCCAGAACTACACAGAGAAACCCTGTCTCAAAAAAACAAAAAACAAAAAACAACAAAAACAAAACAAAACAAAACAAAAAACAAAAGAAGAGGAGTTGGTTCCCAGCACCCACACGGTCGTGCACAGCCTTCTGTAACTCCAGTTCTGGGTGGATCCAGCGCCCCCTACTGGCCTCTGCAGGTACTGAACCCACAGCACTTACACAGCCACAGAAGCACATAACAATAAACAAGTGTTAAGAGCTGGGCGTGGTGGCGCAAGCCTGTAATCCCAGCACCTGGGAGGCAGAGGCAGGCGGATTTCTGAGTTCAAGGCCAGCCTGGTCTACAGAGTGAGTTCCAGGACAGCCAGGGCTACACAGAGAAACCCTGTCTCGAAAAAAACCTAAATAAATAAATAAATAAATAAAAACAAGTGTAGACTCTGTAATTTCTGTTTGGCTAAGGGGGGTGTTTTTCTTTTCTTTTTTCTTTTTTTTAATAGTTTACTTATGTTTATTTCATGTGCATTGGTGTTTTGCCTGCTAGGCATGTCTGTATGAGGGTCTAGATCCCTGGAACTGAGTTACAGTTGTGAACTGCTATGTGGGTGCTGGGATCTGAACCCTGGTCCTCTAGAGGAACAGCCAGCGCTCTTAACCACTAAGCCATCTCTCCAGCCCTTGTTTTTCGAGACAGGGTTTCCCTGTGGAGAATTGGCTGTCCTGGAACCTGTTGTCCTGTAGACCAGGGCTGGCCTTGAACTCACAGAGATCCTCCTGTCTCTATCTCCCAAGCGTGGGATTAAAGGGGTGCCCCGCCACCACCAGCTGGCTACTTAGAGGCTCTGGGATAAGGCCAGAATCCCCAGGTCGGGTCACCTTTAGCTCCACATCCAGACAGACAGACCTACCATGTGAAACTCCAGACAATATCTTCCTTTCTGAAATGGCCTGTGGCCCCTTCATGCTGCTAACGCTACAGTGGGGTGGGGCCCACGCACCTTGGCCATCCTCTATAGGCCTCGTGCGGCTCACAGCTCCTGGCTTCTGAATGTGCTCAGTGGAGCTGGGACTTCGGGCTTCCTAGACCAGCATCCAGGTCCCAGGTCTCCCGGCAGACCTGCAGAGGCTCAGCCTGCCAGGTGGGAACGCCCCGACAGCCTGATCTAGAGCTACCCCTCACAGAGCAGTGTGAGCCAGGCGGATCCCAGACTCCACACTCCTACAGAGGCCTCGGGGGCCGTGGGGCAGCGCGGCCACAGAGCATCACAAAGCCCATTCTTTTTCCACTTGTTGTCTTTTAACTTTTTTGAGACAGCCCTTCACGACGCTTCCCGGGTTGGCCTCAAACCTGTCATGAAGCCAAGGACGACCCTGAGCTTTGCATCCTCCTGCCTCACCTCCCGAGGGCCCAGTTTGTGCCATGCCGGGCGGGGATGGAGCCCGGGGCTCCGTGCGTGCCAGGCGAGCCCTCCACCAGCCAAGCCTCATGCCCAGCCCTATTCCACTCTTTGAAACGGATGTCCACGCCAGGCTTAAGCAGTCCCACTCCATCAGAGACCGCTTCTCTGCACGTCTGCAGACAGACGCGGATTGAGCCGTGTTTCCCTGCTATGGAAAATCACATGTGCGCGATCAGCTTTGAGCGCGGCCCCCGAGGCTGTCGTGGCCAGAGCTTGCCAGAACACAGCGGCAGAGGGAGAGCTGTTAACTGGTTCTGGCAAGCTGGAAGCTTAGGAAAAGAAGGCTCCCCATGCCTACGTGGACCACCACAGGGCTGGAGCAGCCAGTTGGCCTTCCAGGGCCATATGCCCTAACATACGGCAACAGGCCACAAACACACTGTAAGATCCCACGTGGACAGGCAGTGCCAGCAGGGCCTCGAGAGAATGACATGGCCCCACAGCGGGCGGCAGAGCTGTCACATCAGCCTGAGAGGAGAGGAGGATGGCGCCTCGCACTGCACTCGGGCTGGGATGCTGAGACATGAGAAGGGCCTCTGGCCACAGACATCAGGTCTGCAACGGCTCCAGGCGAGCAGCGGCCCTCACCCTCACCTTGCTGCTGTCTGGGGTGGTGCCAGGGCCATCACGCATGCTTCTGGGCTCAGGCCTGCTGCAGGGAGGAGACGGGACCTAGAGAAGTCCTACATGGGATTCAAGCTGTCACGCCTCGCTCGGCATGTGGCGGCAGGCAGACACGAAGGGGAACGCGGGGAAGCCAATCTCAGCCCTCTGGGAGGATGGCACCAGGTGGGGTGACTGGCAGCAGTCCCCATGTCACGGCTCACCCGGGGTGGGCAGGGACCGTGTCTGTCATGGTGAGGTTCCAGTTGTGTCTGAAGATGAGGCTGCTCCCCAGAGACAACGCTGGAAGGAGACTCGGGGTCTCAAGGCTGGTGAGACACGGTGCAGGCTCGACCCCGACAGTGCCACGGTGACAGCCTTCACTGGAAAGATGAAATGGGTTCTCCCCATTCCCAGGGTTTGCTAGGCCTGGCAAGGAGCAGGCCCACGTGGGAGAGCCCAAGGAAGCCAGGGACATACGAGGATCCTTCCCTGCTGGGCCTGAAGTAGAAATGAGAAAGAGGGGGGCTGGAGAGATGGCTCAGCGGGTAAGAGCACTGACTGCTCTTCCAAAGGTCCTGAGTTCAAATCCCAGCAACCACATGGTGGCTCACAACCATCCGTAATGAGATCTGACACCCTCTTCTGGGGTGTCTGAAGACAGCTACAGTATACTCACATATAATAAATAAATAAATCTTAAAAAAATAATAATAAATTAATGAGCCCAGAAGCCCTAAATACTCAAAACACAATTAGCAAGTCAAATGACTTCCAAGAAGAAGAATGGAGAGGACCCTGGGCCTGTAAAGATTGGATCCAGTATTGTAGACCCAGAACAGAGAAATCGTGTGTGTGGGGGGGGGGGGGGGGAATGAGTGGGATAGCGGGGGGCGGGGGGGAGAGGAATTATGGGACATATGGTGGGGGGGTAATTGGGAAAGGGGAAAACCTTTGGAATGTAAACATAGAATATAGAAAATAATAAAAAAAAAAAAGAAAAAAATAATAATAATAAAAAGGAGAAAGAGGGGGCTGGAGAGATGGCTCAGCAGTTAAGAGCACCGACTGCTCTTCCAAAGGTCCTGAGTTCAAATCCCAGCAACCACATGGTGGCTCACAACCATCTGTAACAAAATCTGATGCCCTCTTCTGGAGTGTCTGAATACAGCTACAGTGTATTTACATATAATAATAAATAAATCTTAAAAAAAAAAAAAAAAAAAAAAGGAGAAAGAGAAGTCCAGGGTGGGCCTATCAGACAGCCACATGCTGGGCCCAGATCCCGAAGCAACAGCACCGTGGGCAGACAACCAGGAGACAAGGCACCACGCGTGAGGCAAACCAGCCCAAGTTTCCAGGGAAGACGGGAAACTGGACAGGCACGGTGCTGAGATGTGTGGGCATGGGGTAAAGTGGAACTCTGATAGTCTCCACTCACCAGCCTGGGAGGCCACAAACCCCCAGGGTCTACCAGGAGCCTCTGTCACTGTGTCTGGTCCCCAGATGCTGAATTCAGACCTCATACGAGGCCAAAGAGGCCCAAACAGGGGAGGGACTTGCAGAAGAACGCAATCCCACACCCAGGGCTGCATGGTGCAAGGAGAGAAAAAGGAGCTGGCGTGTGCGTGCATCCTAGTCCTGGGGAGGGTGGAGATGTCAACGCCCAGGACGGGACCAGGAAGCAGGAAGTCCCAAGGCTGAGAGGTGGCTCAGGCCACACCTGCAGGTCCAGCACAGCATACATCTAATGTGGCAGTGTATGCCTGTAATGACAAAACCTGAGCAGTAGAGAGGGGGATCAGAAGGTTCAGGTTATTCTTCACTGTGTTAGTGGCTAGCCTGGACTACTTGAGACTCAAAAGAGAGAGAGACAGACAAACAGACAGACATGGGATTCAAACATGAAGGACAAATGTATTCGGCCATGCACAGGCAAGAAAAGCAGTGAGTTGGGGGCTGCTCTGTGTGGCTGAGGCAGAAGGATTGCCACAAACTTAAGGCCAGCCTGGGCTACCCGAAAAGTGGCGTTATATGCCGATAATCCCAGCACTCAGGAGACAGAGGCAAGAGGATGCGGAGTGGAAGGACATGACCAGCCTCACAGTGGACTCCAGGCCAGCCTGAGCTCCAAAAACCCAGTCTAAAAAACGGTTCTTAAACTAAACCAACAAAAGGAGCTTCGGGAAAGAGGACAGACAGACAGTGCTGTGACTTTTCACAGATGCCCTGGGCACCAGGTGGCTGGCTGCCAAGAGCCACACTGCCACCTGCTGGACGCCTGCAGCTCAGCGCCCTGCACAGCTGGGCTGACTGGAAGACCCGGAAAGGCTGCTGTCGCGGTGGGGGAGGGGCGTGCAGCAGAGCCGCCACCCTGCAGATGGCAGGCGGCAGCAGAGGCCTCCACGGAACAGCCTCTCTGCCAGTCTCTAGCAGAGAGGAAGGCTTTGTGCTAGCCTGGCTCAGGACTCAGCACTTGCCCTGAAGGGCTTCCTCAAACCAGCCACACTCTCTTGGCTTATGACATCTTCTTTTTTTTTTTTTTTTTTTTTTTTTGGTTTTTTCGAGACAGGATTTCTCTGTGTAGCCCTGGCTGTCCTGGAACTCACTCTGTAGACCAGGCTGGCCTTGAACTCAGAAATCCGCCTGCCTCTGCCTCCCAAGTGCTGGGATTACAGGAGTGCGCCACCACGCCCGGCTTATGACATCTTCTTAAGACAGGGTCTCATGTAGCCCAGGCTAGCCTCAAACTCATTATGTGGTAGAGGACCTTGACTCCTGCCTCCATCACCAAGGGCTGGTACTGTAAGCATGTACCAGCATAGCTGTGGTACTACAGAGGCTGAGATCTGTTTATGTATGTATGTATGTATGTACACGTGTGTATGTACGCCCACATAAGCCTAAATGCATCACATCTATACAGTTGCCCAACGTGGCCAGGAGATATCCTAGCTGTCTTGGACTTGATCTGTAGACCAGGCTGGCCTCTGCCTCTGGATGCTGGCACGTACCAGCTGCAGTAAGACGACTTCTGAGTCATCTCCCCAGCCCCACACTGTAAGAACTGGTTCTCCTGGCGAGCACTCTACGGCTAAGCCAAGCCCCCAGCCCCTCGCCCGCTTGTTGAGCTGGGCTTGCTCATAGGTCAAGCCTGCCTTGAATTCATCAGGCAGCCCAGACTCCCGATCCTGCCCCAGCCTCCTGCGTTGCTGGGAGTCCAGCCTTTACAATGCTGAGGGGAGGGTAGAGAAGTCCCCTGCGGGAGGCCAGCACCCCCCCCCCCCCAGCATGCTGCTAGTATCTGGTGCCCCATCTCCCCAGAGTCAGGAGCTGGCTGAGGACGCTGGGTCCTGGCGACCGTGCCACTCACCTCCGGAGGAGCGACTGCTGCAGGCTCTTGCAGGCGGTGAGGGACTCTCCGGTGAACATGTGACACATGATGACCTGCAGGCAGCGGGCCATGAAGGCCTGCACGGCGTCCGGCTGCAGGGTGCCGCTGCGCGACACCAGGCACAGGCGCTGCAGAGACGAGCACTGGCCCAGCGCCTGGAAGAACTGAGCGTTGGCGTTGAAGTAGGGCTGCTCCAGCCTGCAGAGACATGGGCGTGAGCTGCAGGGGCTTGCCTCCAGGGGCCGCAGACCTGCCCACAGGGCACAGAGAGATCAGCGGAGGGAGGCAGGACAAGGTGGGGGTCCGGAGTGGGCGGGAAAGGGAGGGAAGCCCGTCAGGGCTGCTCTGAGCACAGCGTCAGCACCTTGTCATCGGCCCAGAGGACAAGCCACGCCACACGGGCTCCACATAAGGGAGACTGCCATTCTCAGACACAAGGAACGGGACTCTTAAGGCCACAGAGGTGGCCTTGTGGCTCTTCCCCCTGCACCACGCACACCAGTCACCCACCTCTGTAGAGTCCTAAGTGACACACATTCATTCACACAGGAAGTTTGAACTGATCCCCCACCACCACCCATTTTAAATTTAAAAAAGACTTATTCATTTATATTTTATACAAATATGTGTAAATTAGGAGGGCAGAAGAGGCTGTAAGAGCCCCCAGAACTGGACTCCAGGGTCCTCTGCAGGAGTAGTACATGCTCTTAACCCGAGCCACCTCTCCAGGGCCCTAGACACTGTGTGTGTGTATAACGCCAGAGACTGAACTCGGCCTCAGGCGTGACAGCCAGGCTTCACCTCAGCTACAACCCCCCGCTCTTCAGTTTTTATTTTTGTCCCCCTCAAGACAGGGTTTCTCTGTGTAGCCTTGTCTGGCTTAGAGCTCACTCTGTAGACCAGACTGGCCTCTAACTCAGAGATGTACCAGCCTCTGCCTCCTGAGTGCTGGGATCAAAGGCGCATGTCACCTCCACTTGGATAACTGGCCTTAGGCCTTACGCGTGCTCGGCAAGCACTCCACCACGGAACCGTGCTCCCAGGCCTTTGGTTTTAAGTCTTAGATGGTGTCTCACTCTGGTGTCCTGACCAGCCTTGAATTTAGTTTCCTTCTGCCTCAGCTTCGAGAGAGAGAGAGAGAGAGAGAGAGAGAGAGAGAGAGGGAGGGAGGGAGGGAGGGAGGGAGGGAGGGAGGGAGGGAGGGAGGGAGGGAGGGAGGGAGGGAGGGAAGGACCCTATCCCAATGCTCCCAACAGCAGGGGGTGGAAGCACAGGGCCAGGCAGCAGCTGCCACCTCTACCACTAGGTGGCAGTATGGTCACACACACACCCTGTGGACTTGCGCTAAAGCCCAGGTTACCCTACACACACACACACACACACACACACAACACACACACACACACCCTGTACATATCTTTCAAACCTTCTTCTAAGTAGAAAGCCCCTTACAGAACTTTGTCCTAAAAGATGTCATCTGTCACAGAGGTCAACCTCTCACCCCCCCCCCCCCAATTGCGGGGCCAGTGAGCCCCCCCTCCCACCGTGAACAAGGCTAGTCAGCACCCAGCATGGCGGCGGAACTGTAACCTGGGTACCATCCGCCGCATCTGAGGGTAGGCAGAGAACACGGCGCTGCGGCCCACGCGGACTGCCAGCCGGCGAGGGCACGCTGCTCTGGGGTGGCTGCACCTCTCCCCTCCGACGCTGCACTCTGAGCCAGGCAGGATGAGGGAGAGGCACAGCGCGAAGGTCTCCCCACCCCCACCCCCACCCCACCCCGTCCCCGACTGGGCCAGCCCTGGCTCAAGTGGCTCTGGCTCCCGCCCGGGCAGCCGAGGGTGACTCAGGGCAATACTCCACCTCCAGCCGTGGGAAAGGTGGCACCCTTTCCTGCCTGACGCGTGATCCTCTCGCCACAGCGGAGCACTCCAAACCGACACCCAGAACAACCTGTCCTTGTGGTGCCTCCACCCCACAGGGAGCCGGGCTGGTACCAGCTGGGGTTCGGTAGGCGGAGGCGGAGGTGAAGGCGGAGGTGGGAGCGGGTGAGCCCGGGATTCCAGGGCTACCACCAGACACTCCCCCCACCCAGAGAAAGCAGTGCCCCCTGCGGTCCCCAGAACCCCAGGAAGCAAGCCTCCTGAGCCTATACTTAGCTCCCGCCACCTGCTGCAGCATCTCCGGGCTCGCCTGCCTCAGAAGGCGGCGATCCAGAGGAACGGGGCCATTTGGCTGTGTTCTGGAGGCCCGCGTGTGTTCAGAACAGGCAGTACCTTACACAGCAGACGTTCTGCGGCTGCGGGCACAGGCTGGAGCCTGGGCAGAGGCACCATGGGAACCGTGATCAAGCTCTTGGGAAGACCTACGAGACGAATTCCTCTCCAGTCCTGAGGGACTCCCATGATGCACACATGGCCCTGCCTCTGGAGAGAATGCTAGTAGCTCTTAGGGACAAACCAATGTATAGCCCTGGCTGGCCTGGAACTCAATCTTCCTAGTTCAGCCTCCTGAGAGCCAGGACCATAGGTGTTCACCACCGTGCCTAAGGCTTGGAGCTGGAGAGATGACTCAGTGGTTAAGAGCACTGACTGCTCTTCTGGAGGTCCTGAGTTCAATTCCTAGCAACTACATGGTGGCTCACAACCATCTGTGATGGGATGCCCTCTTCTGAGTACAGTGTACTCACATATATAAAATAAATAAATCTTAAAAAAAAAAAAAAACCACAAGGTTTGATAGACAGATGGAAAACAAACATGGGGGGGGGGAGGCAGCAGGACAGCATGATCTAGAAAGATCTTGACTCTGCAAGATTCAAAGGCTCCCCTGGGTTCCCTGAATTTATAAAACCAAAGGAAGAAGGCAACAGCAGTGGCCCTGCAGGGGGGTTATCCACCAACCATACATATCCTTTGATCCACCTTTTCTTTCTTTTCTTTTTTTGAGACAAAGCAGTCTCATTATAGCCCAGGCTGGACCAAACTATGTAGCTAAGCATTGAGTTGAACTTCTGATCCTCCTGCCTCTGGCCATCCCCCAGTTCCGGCTCTGCAGGGATGGTAGCACACCCAGGATATCTGGTACTGAGGATGGAAGCCCTCCCTCTATGGCCTGAGCTTCAGGCTCAGCCTGGATCTCTAACACGCTTGCCGTTCCGGCAAACAAAGACCATGCAATGTGCTAACTGTGGCTTCAGGAAAGGCCTGGGGTGTGGCGGGCCAGGCACAGGAAGACAAAGGTGTGAGAGACACCACAAAGGAAGCAGAGGAAACAGGGAGGCCCGGTGAGTGCGGATGCAGCCAGGGAGGAAGGCATCCATCTGCACCCCTGGGAAATGCGGAAGGCAGATGTGAGAGGGGGAGGGGCAGCTGCCGTCTTTGCCTGCTACAGCTACAAAGTTTTCACTAACGCAGAGGGGAACAAGGCTTTCATCTGTCTGGTTTTTGTGGTTGCTAACATTGGGTCTATATAGTCCAGGCTGGCTTCAAAGTCACTATGAAGCCAAAGCTAACCCTGAACTGCCTCAACCCCCGTGTGCTGGCAGGTAGACGTGCAGCCCCTACATCTGGCTGGGGGTTTTGTTTGTTTGTTGGGGTGGGGGACTCTGTCTTTTGAAGACAGAGTCTTACTCTAGCCCAGGCTGACCCTGAACTCAAGGCAAACCCCCAGCCTCAGCTTCTTGAGGGACTACTCCCTGTACTCACAGCGTCTCCATTTCCTTCTGCTTCCTTTGTGGTGTCTGTCACACTTGGGAGCCACAATCTGTGCACGTGCCATCACAATCCGGTGACTGGGACCTCTAAACTGGGGGAACAGGAGAGCCCACAGGCAGGCTCCTAAGACAAGTACAGCGGGAAGACACACGGACACCCAGGCACACAGACACCCAGGCACACGGACACCCAGGCACATGGACACACGGACACCCAGGCACATGGACACACAGACACCCAGGCACACGGACACCCAGACACACGGACACACGGACACCCAGGCACACGGACACACAGACACCCAGGCACATGGACACATGGACACCCAGACACACGGACACCCAGGCACACAGACACACAGACACACGGACACACGGACACCCAGGCACACGGACACCCAGGCACACGGACACACGGACACCCAGGCATGGACACTGAGACAGCTCGACTGAGCATCAAGTGAGAGCAGCAGGGTAGATGACCAGATGGGGCAGAAAACACAGAGGCTTTGGACCTAGACGGCCTCGGCATGGCTGTGCTCTGAGGAGGAGGGAATGCAGGGCCCACAGCCTAGCCAGGCAGCCATGGAAGAGAGCAGCCAGGGACCACCTGGCTTCTTGCAAAGCTGAAGGGAGGGGAACAGCCAGACTGCACAGAACACACCCTGTCCTCCCTCTGCCCTCCCTTGTGGGCCCTGAAGCCAAAGGGAGGCTCTGGCTTGGATTGACAGACAGGTGAGATGCTTCCTGCTTCTGATTCAATATCAGCGTCCACGGATGCTGTGGGGGGAAAGGTCAGCTTCCGGCCAGGCCCTTAGCACAGCCCCTGTGCTGGCGAGTTTTATGTCAGCTTGACACAAGCTGGAGTCATCTGAGGAGGACCCTCAACGGAGACGACGCCTCCGTGTGCACAGACCTGCAGATGAACCCGCAGGGCTTTTCATTTTATTAAATTAGTGATCGGTGGTCCCATCCCCCGGCTGGTGGTGAGCAAGGTGTCTCATCACAGTAACAGAAACCGGAAATAAGTCAGGCACCAAAGCAGCGACGTGCCAGAGAGCGGTAGCAGAGCCCGAGACCAAGGGATGACTCAGAGACCCACCAAGACCAGTGGACTGGTCGAGTCCGTAAGTCCCACCGCCTCGTGCCTGCCCAGCAGGGGCATATATATGCGCTTCACAGACCTAGTACGGAGAAGCACAGTATAGTCCCAGAACGGAGATGCAGAGGCAGGACAATCAGAAGTGCGTTATCTTCAGTCACAGTCACACCCCGCAAGTTATGACCCGCGAGACTGCCCCAGAAGAGAAAAGGGTGCTTCAACTTAAGCGTGATGGGCCACACCCGCAATCCCAGCCGCTCTGGGGGCTGAGGTGGGAGGGTCAGGAGTTCAGTGCCCTCCTGGGTGACAGTGAGTTCAGAATGAGCCTGGGCAGCTTGCTTAAGGTAAAAAGAGAGCTAGAGAGAGCTCAGTGGTGGCGGGCTGCTTCCCTAAACTACGCAGGCCTCACTGTAGTTACAGATGAGGTACGAAGACCACCAGTCAGACACCATCGTGGGCTAGAGAGAACCTATCTCAAAACCCAAGGGCTAGCCGGCCGGTGGTGGCACACACCTGTAATCCCAGCACTTGGGAGGCAGAGGCAGGAGGATTTCTGAGTTTGAGGTCAGCCTGGTCTACAGAGTGAGTTCCAGGACAGCCAGGACTACACAGAGAAACCCTGTCTCGAGAAAAAAAAAAAAAAAAAAAAAAAAAAACAAGGGCTAGGAGGCATGGCTCAGTGGTAGAGCCCCTGCCTAGAATCCTTCAGTGAGGGGCTGGGGGTGTGGCTCAATGGTAGAGCCCCTGCCTAGAATCCCCCAGTGAGGGGCTGGGGCGTGGCTCAATGGTAGAGCCCCTGCCTAGAATCCCCCAGGGAGGGGCTGGGGGTGTGGCTCAGTGGTAGAGCCCCTGCCTAGAATCCCCCAGTATGAAGCTTGAGATGTGGCTCAGTGGTAGAAGAACAAAACGTATGTTCCATGTTCCATTTGCAGAACCACCACAAAAGAGTTCTCCCCGTCCCCCGCCCCACCCCCCGCCCTGCTTTTGACAGTTTTTTGATACAGAGCCTTGTTATGTGGTCCTGGCTGGCTTGGAACTCACTAAACCAGGCTGGCCTTAAGCTCACTGAGATCCACCTGCCTCTGCCTCCCTGAGTGCTAAACTCTTCCCCCGCAGTGCTGGGTGGCGATGTAATCCCTGTCCTTCACAGTGTGCTCTCTGGCTGCGTTCCATGCTCTGCCCTGGACACACCAGGGGACTCTGGACCAGGCATTAAACCCAGAGCCTTGAGTGTTAGGTACGCTGCCTCCTTGCTACATCCTCGACCCTCGCTTACAGATTTCCTTTCAAGGCAGGGTCTTGCTGCGTGGCCCAGGCTGCGCTCAGCCTCACTGCTCCAGGCAGGTCTTGAACTTGTGGTGCTCAGCGACAACGGCCGAGGCAGGGCCCTCTGAGGTCTGTGTGCTCCCTCTCCTCCCACTTTCCAAGCCTGAGCTCCTTTCTGAGCTAACCGGTCTGCACCGCCTGCCTGCTCTTGTTCCCACGGGGCACCAGCAGCAGCTCCCAGCCCTCCTCTGCCTGCCCCTGCTGCCCCATCTCTGCCCCCCTGCCTCCTGCAGTGCCCGGGGGCGGTGAACCAGGGCTCACTCAATGAGACAGATCAGCGTCCTCTGCTGAGGAAGGGTCTTGCCATGACATCCCACACTGCTCTGGCACTCAGGCCACATGCATCAGACTTCCAGCACGCCCTAGTCCCGACGCCCCTAGCCCACGGCCACACACCCTCCAAGAGTCACTGTGAGGGCCTTGGGAGATGGCTCAGTGGGTGAGGATGCTTTCTAGCAAATACTAGAAACCGAGTTCAAATCCCCAGCAAGCACTAAGACCCAGGCAGGCCGCACATGCTCTAACCCCAGGAAGTCAGTGGCCAGCCAAAACAAGCAGCTTCCGGTTCAGTGAGACATCCTGTCTGAGGAAAGACGGTGTGGAGGAGCGAGGCGGCTCAGGGTAAGAGCACGTGCTTGGGGAAGTCGAAGGGCTCCAGCTGGCCCGCGGAACCCATGTAAGGTGAGAGACAGAAGAGGCCCCACGCACGTGCCTTCTGCCCCCCACGTGTGCACTGTGGTGCACGAGCCCCACATGGGGTAATACTTAACATCCAGGGCCAGGCAGTGCAGCACTCCTCTAACCGCAGCACCCAGGAGGCAGAAACACGGGGATCTGTGAATCCAGAGCCAGCCTGGTCTAGATAATAAGTTCCAGGCCAGCCAGGGTGACACAGTGAGACCTTGTCTCAAAAGGCAGAGGGGGGAGGGGGAGAATGGGACACGGACCTGGAGATAGTGCAGTGGCTAGAGCCCTGGCTGCTGCTCCAATGGACCCAGGTTGGCTTCCCAGCACCCACCCGGTGGCTCACAAGCTTCGGTAACTCCAGTTCCAGGGGATCCTTCACTCTCTTCTGGCCTCCACAGGCACCTCACATACGTGGTGCCACAGACATGCACACAGCCAAAATACACACATAGGAAAAGGAAAGTAAATAAATCTAAAAAAAAAATTTTTTTCTTTTTTTAGCCCATAAGGTTGTGGGTGAAGCAGCGCTACACAGAACACACGCAGCGGGGGCTCATGTGAGTGTGAGGTGACACAGATGTGTGCTCAGGGTCCCTGCCTCCCACGGCTCTGCTGACTGCCACGACCCCAGTTTCCGGAAGCCATTCCCCGCAGATACGAAGGTTCCTCCTGCCTCTGGTCTCCATGACAGGCCTGTGTTAGCTCTAAGTTCCACCTTGACAGGCAGATACCATCTGCAAATCCCAGAAGCCCCAGAGAGGTCTGAGGTCGTCTGCTCTTTACACCTCAGCCCCTCACCTCAGGTCCTCAGTCCTCCACCTCAGGTCCTCACCTCAGCCCCTCAGTCCTCCACCTCAGGTCCTCACCTCAGCCCCTCAGTCCTCCACCTCAGGTCCTCACCTCAGCCCCTCAGTCCTCCACCTCAGGTCCTCACCTCAGCCCCTCAGTCCTTTACCTCAGGTCCTCAGTCCTCCACCTTAAGTCCTCACCTCAGCCCCTCAATCCTTTACCTCAGGTCCTCAGTCCTCCACCTCAGGTCCTCACCTCAGCCCCCCAGTCCTTCACCTCAGGTCCTCACCTCAGCCCCCCAGTCCTTCACCTCAGGTCCTCACCTCACCCCCTCAGGTCCTTACCTCAGCCCCCAGTCCTTCACCTCAGGTCCTCACCTCAGTCCCCTAGTCCTTCACCTCAGGTCCTCACCTCAGCCCCCCAGTCCTTCACCTCAGGTCCTCACCTCAGCCCCCCAGTCCTTCACCTCAGGTCCTCACCTTAGTCCCCTAGTCCTTCACCTCAGGTCCTCATCTCAGCCCCTCACACTTCAGACTCTCAGACCTTCACCTGAGCCCCTTACCTCAGGCCCTCACCCCCTCACCTCAGGTACTCAGACCCTTACACCTCAACCCCTCACCTCTCACCTCATGCCTCAGCCCCTCCCCTCAGGCGCTCAGCCCCTCAGGCCCTCAGCCCCTCAGCTCAGGCGCTCAGCCCCTCACCTCAGGTCCTTGAGCCGCTTGCAGTGCTTCAGCATGTCGGCCAGCGCAGGCATGTAGACCATCTTCCCCATCATGCCCAGGTTGGCCAGCGACAGGGACTGCAGGTGCTGGCACTGCAGGCCGATGCTCACGAGCCCGGAGCCCGTCAGCACGCCCGGCAGCTGGGCTAGCGTCAGGTGGCGCAGGAAGGTCAGCTGGCCGATGGCGGCCACCTCCGAGTCCCCCACGCTCTGCGCCCGGCCACAGGGCGGGAGCGAGTTGCGGATGGCGGGTTCGTTGCGCGGCATGGCGGAGGAGAAGTTGGAGCCGATGAGCTCCAGGCGCTCCAGGCACGGGAGCCTCTTGAGCAGGGCCCAGAAGACCGAGGCCGGCTGCGGCGCCGGCGCGCCCCCGAGGGGCCCGGGCCACGGCTGCACGCCGATGCGCACCTTCTTGCCGAAGCCGCGGGGCACGGCGTGCATGGCGGGCGGCGCGGGCGCGCGGTCGGGCCGGGGGGCCGAGTCGGCCACGGAGCACACGGGCAGGGCGAGCGAGCGCAGGCGGCTGAGGCGCGCCAGCAGCTGGCAGAGGTGGCGGCCCGGGCCGTCGGCGCTGTGGTGGTGGGCGGCCGAGAGGTTGAGGTGGCGCAGGTTGCGGCAGGACTCCACCAGCGTCTCCAGGACGCCGCTGTCGATGGCGTCCTCCGCCTTGCGCAGCAGCGAGTCGGCCGCCAGGCAGTGCGCGCAGCCGCTGAGGTTGAGGCTGGCCAGGCTGCGCAGGTCCTTGGCGCCGGGCAGCAGGCGGCGGAGCAGGTGGCCGCCCGACAGCGCGCAGCGGCTGAAGCTGAAGTAGAAGGGGTTGTTGAACTTGAGGTGCTGCAGGAGCGTGGAGCCGTTGAGCCAGGAGCGCGGCAGCTGCAGCGCGTCCAGGGCCACGTTGCGGGCCATGGAGTCCAGCAGGTTCTTGGTGGCGCCGCTCTCGGCGAAGCTGCCGGGCACGGAGATGAGGAAGGCGTGCAGGTTCTCGGGCGTGCGGTCGCTGAGCACCGCCAGGTAGAGCCGCACCACCTCCTGGTTGATGTAGCCGGGGGCCAGGCGGGCGTAGAAGACGCGCAGGTTCTGGTAGTGCGGCACGTTGCTCTGGCCCACCATGAGCTGGCCCGAGAGCACGGCGCCCTCCCGGGTGCGGTCCAGGATCTCGAAGTAGAGCAGCAGCTTCTGCAGGCTGGCGCAGCACGGCACCACGCCGTAGGACGGCGTGAAGAGCGTCTGCTTGAGCTCCTGCACGCGGCTCAGCGTGGCCTTGCACTCGCTGCTCAGCTGGCTGGCGTCGAAGCCCGGGCTCACGTCGATGGCCAGCGAGCGCAGGTGCTGCAGGGCCGACAGCACCTTGGACAGGCGCAGCGAGGTGAGGTGGCACCCCGACAGGTTCACCTTCACCAGGCTGTGACAGCGGGCCACGTGCTCGATGGTGGAGCCAGACAGCCAGTAGCAGCCGGCCATATTGAGCTGCTGGATCTCCCGGCCAATCTCCTTCACCAGCTGCTTCACCTTCTCCTCGCTGGCCTGCAGAACGGAGACAGCAGGGACAGCCGGGAGGAAAGTGGCCCACCCTTCCTCTCCCAGACACCTAGCACTGCCAGCAGCCAACGGAGCCCCCGCTCCCAGGAAGATGTTCGCTAGCCTGACCCTGGTGGCACATGCCAGTCATTCCAACACTTGGGAGGCTGAGACAGGAGCATTGCAAGTTTAGCATCCATCCCGGCTACAGAGTTCCAGCATAGCCTGGAGTACTCATCAAGACTCTTGCTTCAGAAAGAAAAACAAGCCGGGCAGTGGTGATGCAGCCTTCCATCCAGCACGAGGGAGGCAAAGGCAGGCGGAGCTCTGAATTTGAGGCCAGCCTGGTCTACAGAGAGAGTTACAGAATAGCCAAGCTACACAGAGAAACCCTGTCTCAAAAGACAGACAGACAGAAAGAGGAAGGAGCCAGGTGGTGGTGGCGCACGCCTGTAATCCCAGCACTTGGGAAGCAGAGGCAGGCGGATTTCTGAGTTCGAGGCCAGCCTGGTCTACAGAGTGAGTTCCAGGACAGCCAGGAAACCCTGTCTCGGGGGAAAAAAAAAAAAAAAAAAAAAGACAGGGTTTCTCTGTATAGCCCTGGCTGTCCTGGAACTCACTCTGTAGACCAGGCTAGCCTCGAACTCAGAAATCTGCCTGCTTTTGCCTCCCAAGTGCTGGGACTAAAGGCATGTGCCCGGCAGTAACTAGCTTTTTAAAGCTATAATTTTTGTTTGTTTGTTTTTGAGACAGAGCTCCTCTAGGTAGCCCTGGCTGTTCTGGAACTTGTTCCGTAGACCAGGCTGGCCCCAAACTCACAAAGATCTGCCTGCCTCTGCTTCCTGAGTGCTGGGACTGAAGGCATGGGCCACTACCATAGAGCATGCTGGGTTTGTTTTTTTTGTTTTTTGTTTTTTTTAAAGACAGGGTCTCGCTGGGCAGTGGTGGCGCACGCCTGTAATCCCAGCACTTGGGAGGCAGAGGCAGGCGGATTTCTGAGTTCGAGCCCAGCCTGGTCTACAGAATGAGTTCCAGGACAGCCAAGGCTACACAGAGAAACCCTGTCTCAAAAAAAAACAAAAAACAAAAAATAAAAACAAAACAAAACAAAACAAAAAGACAGGGTCTCACTGTGTAGCCTTGGCTGACCTGAAACTCTGTAGACCAGTCTGGCCTTGAATTTACAGATCCTTCTGCCTCAACTCCTGAGTGCTGGAATTACATGTGTGTCCGACCACGGCAGGCTACTGCCTCAGGTGATCAGAGACTTCAGGCCTTCTGCAGCAATGTCTGCCGTGGCATCCGTCCACGTGCTGCTCCACAGCGACCTTCCACAGTCGACCCTGTGGGGCAGCAACTCCGCCCTGCGGAGCCTACCAGGAAGGCCTCCCACGGATCCCTGCTTTTGAGGCCCAGATCCCTCCGTCCCAGAACTCCATCCACACGCACTATTCCCCACCGCCATGGGGCACGCCACCTACCCTCTTCCATCCTGGCTCCACCCTCACTGTGTCCTGAAGACCATTCCCAGCCACCTCGGCATGTGTACTGGGACCAATCTCGCCCCCCCCCCCATCACCTGGTAGTCCTCCTGCAGCAGCACGCTGTGCCCCGCCCCACCCCGCCCACCCGCTCACCTGGTAGTCCTCCTGCAGCAGCACGCTGTGCACCAGGCTCTTGTCCATGCACAGGGCTGCCAGCTTCCGGCAGGTGCGTCGCACGCTGAGAACCAGGTCTGTGCTGGGGACATGGCTCAGGATATGCAGGAGGATCTCATCGGAGAAGCCAAGCAGGTGGGTGTCACCCGCTGCCTCTGCCACCGCCTCCTCATCATTGGACATGTCCTGGGAGTGAGGGACAGCAGAGGGAGGGGACCCTTTAGATGCTGGACGAGCAGAAGGACCTGAGTTTGGACCCCTAGCACCCACAAAAGAAGCTGTGTAAGGTAGCCTGCGTCTGGACGCCCACGCACGGGAGGTCCCCACCTCCTCAGTAGAGAAGTCTGACCAGCTCTTCATGGAGCCCAGAGAACACGAAGAGCTCCCTAGAATCCCCTCTTAGATCTGCAAACCAGGAGAGCAGGTGAGCGGGATCAACTGAAGGCCGTTTTCCTGGGTGTCAAGACAGAGCTTGTTTTGTAGCCTAGGCTATCCTTGAACTCGCTGTGTAGCACAGCCCGAGCTTGAACATGGTTCTGGGGATACACACACAAACACACACACACACACACACACACACACACACCACCATGCCTGCCCTCCCATAATCAATCTACTCCCCTCCCTCCCTTCTTTCTTGACAGTGTCGTATGTAGCCGAAACTGACCACAAACCAGCCAAGGATGACCCTGGACTCCTAATACTCCTGTCTCCACCTGCCAACAGGGAGGGGGGGGCCACAGGAGCGTTCCCAGGCCGGCATCCCGCCCGCACAGGCCCTGGAACCTTAGCCCACACCTCTGCCGCCCGCTCCTGCTTCGCAGCATTTACCCAGACAGCAGCAAGAACTTACGCAAGACACTGAGCGATCCCGCAGGTTCCCACTACACTGAATTTTCTCTTTTATTTCTGGATTTTTACATCTGTGTGTGTTTCTGAGGAGAGAGAGAGAGAATGTGTGCGTGTTGGTACACATGTGCCTGTGGAAGTCAGAGGACATCTTGTGAAACTGTGGAAGTCGGTTTTCTAATCCACTGTGTATGTAGGCTTGGGAAAGATCTACGGCTCTCCTGGCTGGAGAGATGGCTCAGGGGTTACGAGTGCACACTGCTCTTGCTGAGAACCAGAGTTCAGGTCCCAGCACCCATGCTGGGTGGCTCCTGATTGCCTGTAACTTCATTTCTAGTTTCTTCTGGTTTCTGTAGACACTACACTCACATGCATATACCCCAAGACAGACACCCAAATATACACTTAAAAAAAACAAGTTGCGGAGCCGGGCGTGGTGGCGCACGCCTGTAATCCCAGCACTTGGGAGGCAGAGGCAGGCGGATTTCTGAGTTCAAGGCCAGCCTGGTCTACAGAGTGAGTTCCAGGACAGCCAGGACTACAGAGAGAAACCCTGTCTCGAAAAACAAAAAACAAAAACAAAAACAAAAAAAAAGTTGCGGCTGGTAGTGTCACACACTTTTAATCCCAGCACTCAGAAGACAGGGCAAGCAGATCTGAGTTCAACTTGGTCTACAGAGAGAATTCTAAAACAGCCAGAGCTACACAGTAAAATCCTATCCTGAAAATAAATAAGTAAATAAATAAATAAATAAAGTTAGGCTTTCAGGCTCGGTGTCCGGCCTTGACCACTGAGGGTTTCTTGTTTTGATTTCTTTCTGACAGACCGGGCCTCGTGTAGCCGCTGATCAGCTCTGTGACTGACCCTCCTGCCTCCCTCACAAGGCTGGCTGGCTGGTTTTGTATCTGCGGCACTGGAGACGGAAGCCCCCCCTCCCGAATCTCAGGTGAGGGCTCCACCCTGGAGCTACTTCCCAGCTCCTTAACAGCAGCAAGAACTGAGGACCACTCCTCCACTCAGCACAGCACAGCCTCAGATTCAGATTCCCCCTTCCTGCACACTGCATCCCAATCAAAAGATGCTAGTCCCGTCTACATGCCGAGTTCCAGGCTAACCGAGGCTACCCAACAAGTCCTTGTTCAGAGAGAAGAAAGAAAAGCCGGCTAGGATCACAGGTGTGCACTATTAGTCCTATCTTACCGAAGGGCTTCCTTGTTTGCATCCTGTGTGTGTGTTACGTATGTGTGCACACATATGTGAAGGTGTGTGTGTGTAAGCACAGGTGGACAGGGAGTGTCTCCCTAAGTCTCTGTCCTATTTTTCTGGGGCTAACCTAGACAGTCCAGCCAGCCAGCCCCAGAGCCCACCAGTCTCTGCCCCCTAGCATGGGATCAGACAGACACACAGACAAGCACCATCCTGCTTGCTTTTTATGTGGCCGCTGGAGATGCAGAGCAAGCCCTTTACTGACTGAGCCATCGCCACAGACCAAGGATGTGTTCTCTTAACTGCCTGAGGAAGAAAGCAGAGAAGCAGGCCGTCTTGAGTCCAACTCAGCCACTCCCCTGCAGACGGCCGCTCCTTTACTCAACGGCAGCTGAACTGGAGTATAACGGGCTTAGAACTGTCACACTCCAAACAGGCTAGAGAGTCTGAAAAGCTGAGCACAGCGGGGCACTCCTGTAATCCCACACGAATATGCACGAGCACACACAGCACACACACAGAAATACACACACACACACACACACACACACACACCAAGCAGAGCAGTGCACTCCTACAATCCCACAGGCATATGCACAAGCACACACAGCACACACACACACACACACACACACACACACACACACGCAAGCACACCAAGCAGAGTGGTGCACTCCTACAATCCCACAGGCATATGCACAAGCACAAACAGCACACACACAGAAATACATACACACACACACACACACACACACACACACACACATGCTTGCACACCAAGCACAGCAGTGCACTCCTGTAATCCCACAGGCATATGCATGAGCACACACACAGAAATACACACACACACACATGCACACGCACGCACACCAAGCAGAGCAGTGCACTCCTACAATCCCACAGGCATATGCACAAGCACACACAGCACACACACAGAAATACATACACACACACACACACACACATGCTTGCACACCAAGCACAGCGGTGCACTCCTGTAATCCCACAGGCATATGCATAAACACACACACAGAAATACACACACACACCAAGCAGAGCAGTGCACTCTTGAAATCCCACAGGCATATGCACAAGCACACACACACACACAGAAATATACACACACACACATGCACACCAAGCACAGAGGTGCACTTCTGTAATCCCATGGGCATGTGCACAAGCACACACAGCACACACACAAAACACATCGGTGCACTCCTGTAATCCCAGAGGCAAATGCACAAGCAAGCAAGCGCACACACACGCGCGCGCGCGCACACACACACACACACACACACACATACACACACGAGCCAGGCATAACGATGCAGGTCTACAGTCCCTGCTACTTAGGAGGCCGAGGCAGGAAGACAGCTGGAGCCTGTACACGTGACAGCAGCCGAGGCACCATAGCCAGCTCTAATGTCAAAGGCTCAAACCTTACTGGCTATGTTGCCCACTCAAGGAACAGAGGCACTTTCCAGCCGGGACTCCATAGGACCACACGAGCACACGTCTAATCCCTAGCACATACACGTCAGTGAGGGCTGCCGATACAGCAGTGCCACCCTGGTGTGCGTGCGTGTGCATGTGTGTGTGTGTATTTCTGTGTGTGTGCTGTGTGTGCTCATGCATATGTGTGTGGGATTACAGGAGTGCCACCCTGGAACGCCCTTGCTGCAGACATAACTTTCTAGCACCGCGCTCCTCTCTCTGGACCACTCTCCTGTCAATCAAAGCAGACACTTCTGAGCCCAATTTTCTTCAAATGGAGAGAAGTTTCCAGCAGAGCCCAGCCACGGTGCTCATATCCAATGTCCCATCTACTCTGAAAAACACTTGTAAGTCGCACTGGATAAAGGCAAGGAAACTCCTAAGACTTAAAAGTATGCCCAGAAGCTGGGTGATGGTGGTGCACCCCTTTAATCCTAGCACTTGGGAGGCAGAGGCAGGTGGATTTCTGAGTTCAAGGCCAGCCTGGTCTACAGAGTGAGTTCCAGGACAGCTGGGGATACACAGAGAAACCCTGTCTGGAAAAACCAAAACAAACAAACAAATAAATAAATAAATAAATAAAAAATAAAAGTGTGCCCAAAGACCAGCAGTATGGTTAAGCCTGCAAGGGCGCTTGCCTTGCATACCCGATGACCCAAGGTCAAACCCCGGGACCCACATAACATGCCGAATGCAGTGACCCACACCTGCCATCCCTACACTGCTATAGCAGTGAGAGGAGATGGGGACATCAGCCACAAGCTCACAAGCCAGCTGCTCTGGAATATGCACCATCATGAGAGGTCCTGCCTCAATGGGGGAAAGGCAGAAGCCGAAGAGATGATTCAGTATTACTCTTTCAGAGGACCTAAGTTCGGTTCCCAGCACCCACCTTGGGGAGGCAGGCTGAAAACCACCTGTAACTCCAAAACCAGGTGCATGTGATCCTCTGGTCTCCTCAGACACCTGCATTCATGTGCACATACCGACACACAGTTATACATATGTACATGCATGCATACATACATACATACATACAATTAAAAATAAATAATATAAACAAGCTGAAAGGCAAGACCAACTCCCGAAAGTGGTCCCCTGACTTCCATATGTACGCCATGACATGCACATGCCGGCACTCACACATACACACACACTAATATGATAAATAGATGTGCCCCCCCCCCGTGTCAGTCCTGGGAAAGAGCAAATAGGACTCAGATAGGAAGGAAGGCAACAGTTGCACCCAAGTCCTCCCCCAACCCCCACCCATGGCCCCATACTGTTATCTGCAGAGAAAATACCGCACACCCATAACAAGACGCAGTGGGATTCTCCAGCTGACCTAGATCCTAAAGCTCTGGGGGTCAGTCCGACGCCCTGGGAATGTGGATGAGCTGGTAGAGTACTTGCCCAGCAGACACGAAGCCCTGGGTCCCACCCTTAGCTGCGCATAAGACCCCGCGCGATGATGCACACTTGTAACCCCAGCATTGCAAAGGCCACAACAGAAAGAACGCTGTCCGTTCAAAACCAGCCTGGGCTGCACACTGAGCTCCAGGCCAGACTGGGCTACAGTGTAAAGCAAACAAGACAACCCGAGCAGAAGGGGCCACGTCCCATAGCTGCGAGAGCAGAGCCAGCACACAGGGAGATGGGGGGAAAGACTTGGAAACTCAGCAGGCCACGTGAAAGGGTCCATTCTGATCATCGGGATTGTGAGCCAGGGAAGAGATGGGGTCAGAAGAGGAGAGGGCCGGGGAGAAGGATAGGAGAGGGCAAGAATGGGCCTCGGAATAAGGCCATGGTCGGGAGGGAAGCACCGAGGGGACTCCAGCCGCCGGGACTGGAGGTGCAGGTCGTACCTCTCCGGAGCTAGCCGCCGGAGCTGCAGCCTCACAGTCCCCAAGCCTGCCAGCGCAGGGATGCTCGAAGCCGGCGCGGCCACAGCTCCACAGAGACCCGGGTAAGGGGCGTGGCTGCGGCGCACGCCTATACGTACTTCCGCTTGCGCCCGGATGGGCATGGTGCCGTCGCCATATTGGGTGTGGCATAAAGTACTATCCGGGTTCAGAGGCGTCCAGAAGGTCACAAATGACTAGTCTCCAAGCTACCTCCGCAGTTTCCCGCTGTCACTCCAACACGCGTCCTGCTCCAGGCCTTTGCATTTACCCTTCGCGCTACACACTGCGCTCCAAGTCATCTGTCACAGTGCTCAGGTACCCTATATAACCATAGCAACCTTCTTGCGCACACGCTCCTACATTTGCCCCTCCTCTTGCGTTATAACTCCCAATAGCTCTTTGCACCGACTGACTTGCTATACCTTTTTGTTTGTTTTGAGACAAGGTCTCACTGTGTAGCCTTAGATGTCCTGGAATTAGCTATAAAGACCAGGCTGTCTTTGAAGTCACAGGAATCCGCCTGCCTCTGCCTCCCATCTATGCCCAGGTCACTATATCTTTTTCTTTTCTTTTTCTTACTACTACTACTGAGGATTGAACCTAAGGCTTCATGCGTGCTAAGTAAGCGCCCTGCCTGTACCCCCATAACTAAGCAGAGACTCTGCCTGGTACTATTTTTTGCGTGTCATAACACTGAATTAATATTTGTTGAATAAATGAATAATACATTTTTCCGCAGAGTTTCTAGCTAAAAATGGTTTACTAGAGCTGGTGAAATGACTCATCAGGGAAAGGAACTTGACTCTGACTGACCACCTGAAGTAGGTTTGATAGATCCCAAGGACGCACATGCAGGGAGGACTCCTGGAAGCTGACCATTGGTGTCTGTGTCTGCACCTGGCCATGCACACATGCCCGTGCCCAAGTGCACAGAGAGAGAGAGAGAGAAAGGAAGGAAAGCCAGATGTTTTTAAAATTAAGATAATAGTTTAAACCGGGTGGTGGTGGCGCACACCTGTAATCCCAGCACTCTGGGAGGCAGAGGCAGACGGATTTCTGAGTTCTGAGTGTGTGCGTGCATGCGTGTGTGCGTGTGATATGTATAGGTGCATGTGGCAAGAAGCACATGTAAACATTGGAGAACAGGGGCTGGAGAGATGGCTCAGCGGTTAAGAGCACTGACTGCTCTTCCAAAGGTCCTGAGTTCAAATCCCAGCAACCACATGGTAGCTCACAACCATCCCTAATGAGATCTGACTCCCTCTTCTGGAGTGTCTGAAGACAGCTACAGTGTACTCACATATAATAAATAAATAAATCTTAAAAAAAAAAACAAAAACCAAAAAACAAGCCGGGCGGTGGTGGCACAGCCTTTAATCCCAGCACTTGGGAGGCAGAGGCAGGTGGATTTCTGAGTTCGAGGCCAGCCTGGTCTACAGAGTGAGTTCCAGGACAACCAGGGCTACACAGAGAAACCCTGTCTGGGGGGGGGGGAACCTTGGAGAACAGACCCAGGGAGTCAGTTTTCTCTTTCAGCCATGGTTTTTAGAGGCTGTAGTCAAGTCATTTGGCCTGCATGGCAGATGCTTCCCCTCACAGAGCAATCTTGCAAGCTCTTCCCAGAGTTTTTTGAGCTAGGGTATCGTAAAGCTTTGACTGTCCTGAATCTTACTATTTAGTTCAGGCTGGCCTCCAACTCCACCTCTGGACCATGCTCAAGGTCATGGAAATGCCAAATCCCCCTCCCACCTCTACTTTCCGAGTTCCCAAGTGCTAGAGTCACAGACGTGTGCCTTCAAACTTGGAGGCATGTTATACAACAAAAGAAGCTAATCAGAAAAGGCTCCCATCATGGGACTGGATTCCAACCCAAGGACATCCCGAGAAAAGCCAAGCCTGTGCTACACTGCAAAGCTATCACCAGCTGGGTGAGAGCAGCGAGAGAGGGCTTGTTTATGAAGAGTCCTACAAACTGGAAAAAAGAAAAAGAAAAAGAGAGCTTGGGATGCCAAGGTGGCTCAGAACCCACATAAAAGTAGAAGGAGAAAATAAAATTGTCCTCTGGTCTTCACATGCAAACAGTGGTTTGTCTTGAAGTGACTAAGGCAATGCCATCTTGTCTGCCTCCGTTTGTTATTTGGGGGGGGGTGTTTTTTTTGTTTTTAGTTTTTTTTGTTTTGTTTTGTTTTGTTTTTCCGAGACAGGGTTTCTCTGTGTAGCCCTAGCTGTCCTGGGACTCACTCTGTAGACCAGGCTGGCCTCGGACTCAGAAATCCGCCTGCCTCTGCCTCCCGAGTGCTGGGATTACAGGCGTGTGCCGCCACGCCCGGCCCCATCCACCTCCATTTGTATCTGCTTAGACACTTCTCTGCTCCCTACTCCCCAAGAGCTGCTTTGGCCTTGGCTACATACATATTTGGCATTTCCATGACCTTGAGCATGGTCCAGATGTAGCCCAAATCTTTAATATTTATACAAACTAAACATAGAGAACCAAAAAGTTAGAAATCAAAATACACTACTTAGAGCCGGGTGGTGGTGGTACACACCTTTAATTAATCCCAGCACTTGGGAGGTAGAGACAGGCTGATTTCTGAGTTCGAGGCCAGCTTGGTCTACAGAGTGAGTTCCAGGACAGCCAGAGCTATACAGAGAAACCCTGTCTTGAAAAAACAACAACAACAACAAAAAAAACCAAAAAAAAAAAAAAAACACTACTTAGCCAGGCAGTGGTGGCGCACGCCTTTAATCCCAGCACTTGGAAGACAGAGACAGGTGGATTTCTGAGTTCGAGGCCAGCCTGGTCTACAGAGCAAGCTCCAGGACGGCCAGGGCTATACAGAGAAACCTTGTCTTGAAAACAAAAACAAAAATAAAACAAAATACACTAATATAAAAGATTTGCTAAATTAATTTAGATTTTTATAACAGTACACTATAAAAGAAACCATATGGGCTGGAGAGATGGCTCAGCGGTTAAGAGCACTGACTGCTCTTGCAAAGGTCCTGAGTCCAATTCCCAGCAACCACCTGGTGGCACACAGCCATCTGTGATGGGGTCTGATGCCCTCTTCTGGTGCATCTGAAGAGAGCAACGGTGCTGTACTCATGCATAAAATAAATAAATCTTTTTAAAAAAAGAAAGAAAGAAAGAAAGAAAGAAAGAAAGAAAGAAAGAAAGAAAGAAAAATAAATAAATAAATCATACGCTTGCTGAGAACGGAGTCGGGGCCTTTGGAAGAGCAGCCAGTGTTCCTGACCACTGAGCCCTCTCTCCAGCCAGTGTGAAGGGCGGGCCCAGGCTTAGCGAACAGGGCATTGGGCTCGCCCGTCCCTTACTAAGGTATTAGATCTGAAAGCTTGGCACCGAGGTCTGTTCTCTTATATAGCCACTCCCTTATGCCTGACGAAAACTCCAAGGTCCAACTATCAAAACACCAAGGTCCAACAATCGAAATTCTTTATTTGGTTACAGTGACTAGAATATCTAATCAGGACTTCCCACCTCCCCCAGCACAGACCGCCCGCCTCCTTTTCTTCTCACTTCTCTTTGTCCAGTTCAGAGCCTCCCCCCTCCCCCAACCCCACCCCCAATTGTCCCTTCGGGGTAGTAAATCTTTGTGCCAAGAATTTGATGCCTGGGTGTGTTCTATGCCAAATTGAAGAGCACTTCACCAGGGATCACTTTGAATTCAAGGCCAGCCTGGTCTACACAGTGAGTTTCAAGCTAGCCAAAGCTACAAAGACCCTGTCTCAAAAGGGATTTTTTTTTTTAATTACTTCCAGGATGGGTATGAATGTCTTGCCTGCACCTGCCCGTGGATCTGTGTATCACATGCATGTAGTGCCCACAGAAGTCAGATCCCCTGGGACTGGAGTTACAGACAGTTGTGATCCACCATGTGGGGCTCAAACCCGAGTCTTCTGCTAACTGCTGAACCACGGCTTCCAGCCCAGACCCCAGACTGCTTCCACTCCGGTGACGGTCAATCCCTACGGTGGTCGGTCTTGGTCACTAGAAGTGTGCAGACTTACAGGGCTACACCATCCAGAGGGAAGCCCGTGTGCCCGGCAGCTTCTGCACTGCCTGCCAACAAGAAAGGAGGCGTGGCTGTAGACTCATTGTCTGTAACAAATGGAGCGCCCAGCTTCCTCATCTGCAGTGGGGGCGCCGTGGGCGGAGGAGGCAGGCTTCGCGGGACTCTCAGTGCTTCCCCCTGGATCTCACTGTGTGCCTGAAAGCTGCTCCAGAGAATATTTTTTGCCCTCAGTGCTGGGTACAGACTCAGGAACTCGTGTATGCTAGGGAAGCGCTTTGCCACTGAACCACATACACAGTTAATCAACCTTTTTTTTTTTTTTAATCTGGGGGAGCACAGGTACTGGGGTTCAGAAGGTGAACGTGCTCTCTGCCAGGTTTGATGACCTGAGTTCTATCTCAGGACCCCATACGATGGAAGGAGAGAACCGACTCCCACAAATTGTCCTCTGACCTACACACACACACACACACACACACACACACACACACACACATCTACTTACCTTTGTATGTAAGCCCCTACACATAAAACAAATAAAAGAAAATTGAAAATGGGGCTTTTTGCTGGTTGTGGTTGTGCATGCCTTTTATTTTTCAAGGCAGGGTTTCTCTGTGTAGTCCTGGCTGTCCTGGAACTCACTCAGTAGACCAGGCTGACCTCAGAAATCCCAGAAATCCGCCTGCCTCTGCCTCCCAAGTGCTGGGATTAGTACGCTACCACGCCTGGCTGTGCATGCTTTTAATACCATTACTCAAAAGGCATCCAGTTCAAGGCCAGGAGTTCCAGGATAGTCAGTACTACATAGAAAAACCCTGTCTTGAAAAACAAACAAACAAAAAAAGGCCGGGCGGTGGTGGCGCAAGTCTTTATTCCCAGCACTTGGGAGGCAGAGAAAGGCGGATTTCTGAGTTCAAGGCCAGCCTGGTCTACAGAGTGAGTTCCAGGACAGCCAGAGCTACGCGGAGAAACCCTGTCTAGGGGAAAAAAAAGGGAGGGGGGAGGCTCTCGTACATATACATGAATGCACATGTGGTTGTTACTTGGGTCTCCTCACTTTCTAAACTTTCTAACTTGAGACCGGCTGTCTTGTTTGCTGCTGTGTGAACCCTGACAGCTGGCCTGAACTTAAAGAGATTCTCCTGCCTCATCCTCCCACCCAACTTTGGGAGCGCTGGGGTCACAGAGGTTCGCTATGTCCGGCTTTTCATATCTGGGTCTCCAAATTCAGTTTCTCATGATTGTGCACTGAGTGAGTGCTTTGCCCAGTAAGCCGTCGCCCCAGCCCCCCAGATGGCAGCTATTGCACGCCTGCAATGCAGCCTGTGTACAGGATGCTCGCCTAGGATCCTCCGGGGAGGGGCCTGCTTGGTTCACATAGTTCTAGACCATCCAGGACTACACGGTGAGACTCCTCCTTTTTTTGTTGGTTAGGTTTTCTTCTGCTCTCTTGAGACAGTCTCACGTATCTAAGGTTGAATTTGAACTTTTGATCCTCCTTTCTACCTCCCACATACTGAAACGGTAGTCCTGTGCTATCCTGACCCCGATCAGTCTCAGCTATGTAATGAATTTAATTTACTATGAGGTTATGCTACACTACACGAGACTGTCTATAACATACACACGCGCACACACCCATTTTGTTGGACAATAAGTGACAGTGACGGTCTAGTCAGTGGTGAGCCGTTCCCGCCCCTCCTGGCTGTTGGGTGACTCCCAGCTGGTCAGACGCAGACCATCCTTCTACTCAGCCCCGCCAGTTGCCCTTCTTCCGGTGCTAAAATGATGGCTGCTCTGCCAGCCTGCCCTCCCTAGCCTGGCGTATGTCCGGTCACTGTGATTGTGAGCAGGTGCCTCTGTTGTCTTCACGGGGCTCAAGTGAAGGAAGGTCTGGAATTCCACCTGCGCCGGCACATGGGCGACCTGTCAGGGTGCAGGATTCAAGTCTGCAAAGGTGAATATCAGGGTCAGAGCTGCCTCACTGGGGATCCAGTGACCTGGAAAAGGCAGAGCCAACCGGGGTAGAGTCTGCAAAGGCGAACCTGCCCCCTTGCAGATGGAGGCAGGAACACAGAACCGAAGCTGCCGTTTATGGGACAAAATGTTCACATTTCTGAAAAGCAACGAAGCAAAGGCTGGGAAATGTCTGTTTATTAGACCACTCACCCGTACTTTGTTTTTTTTTTTTGTTTGTTTGGAGACAATGTCCCCATGTAGCCCAAGCTGGCCTCTAATCCACTATATAGCCAGGGTGCCAAGGATGACCTTGGACGGCTCCTGCTAGGGCTCAAACCCAGGGCTTTGTGTACGCTAGGCAAGAACTCTGTCAGCTGAGCTATAGCTATTGTTTTGTTATTGCTGTAGTACTGGAGGTTTGGGGGTAAGCATTCAGGAGCTGGAGGCAGGAGGATCAGAAAAGGGTTGAAGGTAGATTTGTCTTGGATGTGTGAGGTGTGAGGCCCTGGTACTGATACAACCTCTAGTCAAAAAAAAAAAAAAAAAAAAAAAAAAAAAAAGCCATGCACAGTGACAGGCTTTGTTGGAGCCTGGCCTTGAGTAGTCAGTTTGCCTGCTGAGCGCAGGAGGAAGGGGGCGGGGCCCCGGGGCTGCGCTTGGGATCCTTTAATGGCAAAGACTGGAAAAGCATCAGTGGCTGCTGCTGTGCCGTCCATGGCTCAAATGGCCACTTGGCAACCAACCTGTGCCCGGTTCTGTCCTACCCGGAGGCAATGCTTTGTGTCCCAGCTTTGTCCCCAGTGAACCCTAGATTTCAACCGACACTTGTACTGTCTGGCCTGATTACTCTCCTCCAGTCCCTCTGCCCTGGTCTGCGTTCGGGCCTCTATTACCTTCTCTTTTTCTCTTTTGGGGCAAGATGTCGCTGTGCAGCTCTGGCTGTCCTGGGACTTACTCCACAGAGCAGGCCAACCTTGAACTCTCACACATTGATCGGCCTGCCTCTTCTCAAGTCCTTCTGTCATGCCCAGCCTGATTGAAAAAAGAAAGAAGTCACATTTCTTGGGTTAATGACCTGAGGCAGTTTATTTAGGGTTGGTTTAAGGACTTTTGTTTGAGGCGGTGTCTCATGTATCCCAGGCTGGTCTCAAAGTCCATGTGTAGATAGGGATGGTCTTATAACTTGTCCGGCACTCACCTTGAAATACCAGCTTTATGAACTCATTACCTCACGGATTCACTTTGTAGTTCAAGCGGTCCTCTGCCTGGCGTCAGCCTGATAGGATGATAGGTATCTGCCACATGTGGCCCTTGAACTTTGATATCGACACACAATTGAGACTACATCCCACAGGATTATGATCCAGTGTTCTTTAGCACGGCCTCTGCTCTCCCTGGGTTTGGTCATGAGCCTGTAGCAGCTGGGCCCCAAACCTGTGTGCATTCATTCGACTACACTTACAGACTTCTGATGTTTTGGTTTCTGGGTTGCCCACAGGATGATTGGGAATGAGTGACAGTTGGGGTAGGTGAGTGGCTAGGCTAGATGTATGGGTTGAGGGGTGGCCTGATATGTGTGTATATTGGCAGATGGAGATGACAAGGACTTTTAACCAACCACAGTAAGCTGTGTTCTCTCCATGTGTGACCAAATGATCCAGGTCCGTTAACGTTGACTGGGAGCTGTGTGCCACGTGGAAGGGACTTATATTCAGAGGACCCTTTTCCTCCATCTTTAGCAGCTTGTTAGAGGTGACCCTTAGTCCTAGGCTCTCAAACAAAACCAGGGAAAAGATGACAATCCCTGGCAAGGAAGCCATGGGCTTTCCCTTTCCCAGCTCTGGAGAGGGAGGGGTGGCTGGGATTGAATTCACTTCCTGCTCACTCTTGCAGTCAGAGGCCTCCAGCAAACCAGGGCTTGACTCTGGAAATACAGGAAGAGCTATGCAGGTGGGAGCAAAAGGTGTGTGTGGGCCCTCCCTGGTTGAGAGAGGTAGGGCTAACTCAAGCCAGCTTGGGCTGGGTTTTAGGAAAGGTACCTTCCCAACGCTCTACCCTCCCTCAAGACAGTCAGAAGGTGGGGTATTTGTGAGACCTCATTTATAGTCATAATCCTGTAGCCCTCCCACCACCAGGTATTATGAGGCAAGGCCCAGCCCACCCTAGATCCCCCTCCTCCCAGTAGAGTCCCCACACCCATAAAGCCACAGAGCCACAAGCTGTTTGTAAGGTGTGCACTTTTATTAAAATGGTCTCAAGTCAGTGTACAGGCCAGCCCTGGCTGCCTCAACACCTCAACCCACTCCCAGGGAGACCAAAGCCTTCATACATCAAGTTGGGGGAACAAAAAAAGGGGGGCCACGATGGCTGACCATTCAGAAATTAAAAACAAAAATGAAGTATTAAGGCGGAAGATTTAAAAAAATTTTTGCAGTACATAATTTACACAGAAGCAATGCTGTCACCTTCCCCGGGGTGGACTCAGGGCATGGACTCAGCCATCCTCCTCTTAGGAGTGGGGGTGGCTTCTGGGAGGGTGAGGGACTTCCTGTAACCATATTTCATGGGTACTTGGAATGACTATTAAAAAAACAAAAACAAAAAAAAAAAAAATGTACAATCAAAGTCCTCAGCCACATTGTAGAACTTTGGGGGATGTTTGCTCCAACCGACTGCTGTCGCCTTCACCGTTCCAGTTTTTAAATCCTGAGTCAAAAGCGCCAAAACAAAACAAAAAACCTTTTTTTTAAAAAAAAATTAAAAAAAAAAAGAACAGAAAAACAAATAAAGCCATGCCAATGTTGTCTCATATTTTTTTTTTCTGCGCAAGTTAGGTTTTGTCAAAGAAAGGGTGTAAAACGCAGCTCAGTAACAGTCCGCCTAGAAGCATTTGCGGTGCACGATGGAGGGGCCGGACTCATCGTACTCCTGCTTGCTGATCCACATCTGCTGGAAGGTGGACAGGGAGGCCAGGATGGAGCCACCGATCCACACGGAGTACTTGCGCTCAGGAGGAGCAATGATCTGAAGAAAGCAAGACACAGTGATGGTGACCATTCTGGATTCCGAATTTCCCTTAAGCCAAGGTGGTTTGCTCTTGCACCCACAGGCCCCACCCTCCAGGCTAAGGATGCTGAGCTCACCTTGATCTTCATGGTGCTAGGAGCCAGAGCAGTGATCTCCTTCTGCATCCTGTCAGCAATGCCTGGGTACATGGTGGTGCCACCAGACAGCACTGTGTTGGCATAGAGGTCTTTACGGATGTCCACGTCACACTTCATGATGGAATTGAATGTAGTTTCATGGATGCCACAGGATTCCATACCTGAGAGGAAAAGTCGGAGAAATCAGACTTATTAACCTATAGTGTGGCCTCAAGAGTTGGTCACCTTTAGATGGAGAAGGGACTAGACTAACTCACCCAAGAAGGAAGGCTGGAAAAGAGCCTCGGGGCATCGGAACCGCTCGTTGCCAATAGTGATGACCTGGCCATCGGGCAGCTCGTAGCTCTTCTCCAGGGAGGAAGAAGATGCCGCAGTGGCCATCTCCTGCTCGAAGTCTAGGGCAACATAGCACAGCTTCTCTTTGATGTCACGCACGATTTCCCTCTCAGCTGTGGTGGTGAAGCTGTAGCCACGCTCGGTCAGGATCTTCATGAGGTAGTCTGTCAGGTCCCGGCCAGCCAGGTCCAGACGCAGGATGGCATGAGGGAGAGCGTAGCCCTCGTAGATGGGCACGGTGTGGGTGACCCCGTCTCCGGAGTCCATCACAATGCCAGTGGTACGACCAGAGGCATACAGGGACAGCACAGCCTGGATGGCGACGTACATGGCTGGGGTGTTGAAGGTCTCAAACATGATCTGCAGAGAAAAACATACAGTGTTGTCAAGCTCCGAAAGCCACAGGAAACACTCAAGGCAGCTGAGACTGTAAGGAAAGATTTGAGACATGCAGAGTGCAAGAACACACCTAAGTTAAGGAAGTGTGCTGGGAGTCTCAGGACAGGGACTCCATTTCGACCTACTGTGCATCTACTGAATACACACTCCAAGGCCACTTATCACCAGCCTCATTAGCTTTGTCACACGAGCCATTGTTAGTACCTACGCCCACACCACTGTAGGGTTTAAACACCTAGTCAGAAAGGCAATCGAGAGAAAAAAAAGACCTCATCTGGGAAAGAGCAGAAACTGCAAAAATCCAAGGGAGACTCAGCTCAGAGAAGAGAGTCCTATGGGAGAACGGCAGAAGAAAGACAATTGAGAAAGGGCGTGGCTGAGAAGGTGGCCCAAGAGAAAGATGGCCCAGGGTACTGACCTGGGTCATCTTTTCACGGTTGGCCTTAGGGTTCAGGGGGGCCTCGGTGAGCAGCACAGGGTGCTCCTCAGGGGCCACACGCAGCTCATTGTAGAAGGTGTGGTGCCAGATCTTCTCCATGTCGTCCCAGTTGGTGACAATGCCGTGTTCAATGGGGTACTTCAGGGTCAGGATGCCTCTCTTGCTCTGGGCCTCGTCGCCCACGTAGGAGTCCTTCTGACCCATACCCACCATCACACCCTGCGGAGGGGAACAGCGTCCTTAGCACTGGCATCGCCCCCCCAAGGAAACCCCAGGGTTGCCACCCTCAAAGTAATAGGTCACTTACCTGGTGCCTAGGGCGGCCCACGATGGAGGGGAAAACGGCCCGGGGAGCATCGTCGCCCGCGAAGCCGGCTTTGCACATGCCGGAGCCGTTGTCGACGACGAGCGCAGCGATATCGTCATCCATGGCGAACTATAAGGGCACAAAAGAAGGCTATGGTCACCGCCTGGCCGCCGAGAGCAGCCGCTGCCGCCCTGCCCACTTCCGGCACGCCGCGGCCTCGAGCCACCAGGGGGCGCGCGCCCAAGCTCAGGGGACAAAGGAAGCGCAGGCCGGCCGCATTATTACCATAAAAGGCAAACGCTGGCCCGGAGGCGGACCCACGGCAGGAAGCCAGGCCTCCGCCCCCTCCCCAAACGGGCGCAGGCTCCGCCTACACTGCGCCGACGGGCGGCTAGTGCGCGCGCGGGAGGCGACCACACCCAGCAGGAAGCGCAAGCAGGCGCCCCAGCCGCTGTGACCCCGCCCCTTCCGGACAACGGCCCCGCCCTCGCCCAACCCCGGGCGTCCGCGCTCCTCGTCTCAATACGCACGCGCCAACTCTAACTCGGAAGAAGGGGAGAGGAAGAGCTCCCTCCCCAGCGCGCACGCGCCCCAATGCCCAGTGATAGAGCGCGCACGCGCAATGGCATCCCAGCCCCCACCCGGCCGAGCCGGCCCCGCCGCGCCCGCCAGCCGGGCGGGCAAGCCGAATGGGCAAACCGGTTTGGACAAAGACCCATAAGCCATCAAGGCGTGATTGTAGCATCTGGTTCCCAATACTGTGTCCCCTCAAGGTGGACAGATACGGTTTAACACCCGCAAGCCGCACCGGCTCTCTAAGTACCCACACCGCGACCCTAGTGTGTCCCCCAAACCCCGCGCACCGAGCGGGAGCGGGCCCACGAATGTCTACACCGCGGGAATACGGCTGCAAACAAGTCTACACTCTGGGCGGAAAGCTGGCTCTGCCAGTGTCCGCTCCGCGGGCCCGGCACCACCCTCCACCCCTCCGCGCTGTCCGTTCTGAGTGTCCCTCACGACCCTGCAGCGAGGTACTCCTACCCACGAGAGGGTTGAGGCCGCTGGGCCCGGCGTCCCTGCTTACCTGGTGGCGGGTGTGGACCGGCGACGGAGGAGCTGCAAGAAGGCTGTGCTCGCGGGTGGACGCGGACTCGACAGTGGCGGCGCGTTGCGCCGCCGGGTTTTATAGGACGCCACAGCGGCCACTCGAGCCATAAAAGGCAACTTTCGGAACGGCGGGCGCTGATTGGCTCCGCGTCGCTCACTCACCGGCCTCGCCGCACAGTGCAGCATTTTTTTTTACCCCCTCTCCCCTCCTTTTGCAAAAAAAAAAAAGAAGAAGAAGAAAAAAAAAGAGCGAGAGAGAAAGCGAGATTGAGGAAGAGGATGGAGAGGTTTTGGCGATGTGGGCTGGCCCCTTAGGCCCCGATGTACAGGAATAGCCTCCGCCCTTGTGGACACTGCCCCCATTCAATGCCTCGATTACTAGGCCTGCATTCCGGGGGTCACCCACCCACCCCAGGACCCTCTGGGTGTGAATGTCACGTGAATATTGAGTACCTAAGTGGCGAGGGTCAGCATGGAGGCCCGGGCCCTATTTGTATGGCCCCTTGTTTAAGGGACCCGCGGGACCTGGATTGAATGGGCAGTGTCACTCCCCCTTGGTAGCCATAGCCGGAAAGCCAGATCCATCCTGGGGGGGGGCCTTCTGCTGGGGTTCTAATCTGCTATGTGTGTTGGGGTACAACTTGGAAGCAGAACTCTGGTTGGAGAGGTTTTCACAGATCTTGACCACTTTAGAGGCTCAAGGCCATACTCTCAAGGATAGGACAAGCCCCGGTGGTCCAGTAACTGGCAGTGGTGCTGCAAGAAGACACCTTCAGATGTCCCCTGCCCGGATCTAGAAAAGAACTGTGCTCAATAGAACAAGCCAAACTTCTCATGGAGTCCGGCACTCTTGGAGGGCTGCCTGATCACACCCAGGCAAGACAGCCTGAGCCGTTAGCTAGTGGCTCTGGGCGGCTGCCAGGCATCACTGGGCTGGGGCCCACCATCTACTCTTTATTATGTGCAGCCGCAGCTGAACTGTGCACACTAGTCCATCTGCCGGCCATGGGGACTCTGGGAGTGACAGGTTGCTGGGGGAAGAGTTGCTGGTCACCGGAGCCCCAAATCCTCCAGAGAGAAGAACCCCCTGTTCTCCTCACCTAAGTAGGAGAGTTCTGCTCAGGAAGCCAGCGATTCCGCTGACAGCTACTGCACAGGGTCGGGGTTGAGGGCCAGAGCCCTCCGCTCAGCTTAGAAGGATGCATACCTCCCGGGGGAGAGTGACAGAAAGCTGGCTTTGGGCAAAGAAGGGTGCTTCAGGTGAGATGCTCTGGGCCTGTCACGGCTTAGCACACGCATAGTAGGTGTTCACTGGATCACAAAGTGTAGGTGTTGAAACCAAGGAAGGCTTCGTCCATATATGGACTACAGCAGCCCTGCATGAGGAGGCCTGGCCAGCTTCCTTGTTCTAGGCATTTTGACGTTGCAAAGGCCTCGTCTGGAAAGGGTGACCACCACCCCAGCGTATGCTGTGAACTGGAAACACCCCCCCAAGGTTCAGACCTACTTTATCTATCCCACAAAAAAAAAAAAAAACTTTGGACAAAAGCCTTCTGCAGTCACCAACCCTGAGAGAACTTTCCCAGGCTGCCCCCTCCCTGCCTCCGGGGGATGGGACTGCCCTGGCTCTGGCCTTGTATCTCTCGGTTGCTCAGGCGCTTTGCCAGCAGCCTGAGGACCTGCCAGTCCGGCAATTCACAGGTGGGGGTGGGGCGGGGCGAATGCGGCCTGTCAATAAGGAGAGCCCAGACTGTTCCCAGGAGAACCCCGGTGAGGGTGCAAGGGGGCAGGGTGAGGAGGGAGCCTCTTGGGTGACCCCGGACAGCAGACCAGATCCCCAGGCAGGACCTGTGTCGCCACTTTGTCACCTCTCAGTCCTGGGACTGGTCAAGGGGCAGGCACTTCAGCCCCACCCGACCTCTGAAACAATTCTGGTCTGTCTCCCTGGCTTAGGGTTCTGTCTTGTCTGCAATGATCATTTTCCAGTGTTCTCTTTCACATTCTTGAGAGAGAGAGAGAGAGAGAGAGAGAGAGAGAGAGAGAGAGAGGGAGAATTTCTCTTGGTTTGTTGGGAATTGGGGGAGCTGGGAGGTTGTTTTAACAGGGTCTCAGGTAGCCTCGGCTGGTCTCAGAGTTGACATGTACTGGAGTAGAGACTTGAACTGATCCTCCTGCCTCTACGTCCTGAGTGTCTGAGTGTCGTGATTACAGGCAGGTATCTCTATGCTTAGCTTCTCTTTGTTTGAAACAATGGCTCCTTATGTAGCCCAGGCTGGCCTCGAACTCCTGCTCCTCCTGCTTCAGCTTCCTGTGTGCTTATGAAGACAGTTGTGGCGCCTATTCAGGCTAGTCTTAACTCCGCACCGCCCCCAGCCCCAACAAAACAAGCCAGCCCTTTGAGGGGCTCCGTCACCCCCCACTTCCTCCCACCATACACACACACTGAGGGGCTCTGTTCTGTGGAATGAATGAGAGACTGCCTTGGTGTCCTCAGCCCTGACAAAGGAGAGGACCCTGAGAGGCCTGGGGGGTGGGTTGGGGGGGTGGAGAGGGAGAGCTGTTAAGTTTGGGGTGCAGACAGGAGCCCGTAAGCACAGAAAGCAGGGTGGGGGTGGGGAAAAGAGGAAGTGGAAGAAGGGGAAGGCAGAGGAAATGAAGCCAGTCTTCTCCGGAGAACTTTACCCTCACAAAGAGCTGTCACTGTGCCACTGTGCTGGTCAGGCACCCAGCTGGCGGCCACAGCCTGGCCCAGTGCGTGACACCTGTCGCCTTAGTACATTTCCCCCATGAGGGTCCCTTTCCCTGCAAGGCCTTGGGAGATCAGAGAATATTTACAACCTAATTCAAGGCCCACTCCCTGATCCTCCTCTCAGAAGCCACGTGTTACTTCTCCTGGGGACATTCAAGCCCAGCTGGCCAGGAAGACCCTAAGCTGCACATTTTCAAGTGAGAAAATGAGGAAGAGGGGAACTTCCTGTTACACTGGCAAGAGCTCTGTCCAAGAGGGCGGGTCCCTGCAGACAGCAGGATGTCAGTAAAGCACTAACTGAATGAATGAGGGAGGGCTTGGAACGTTCCAGAAAACATACTCCCTTTTTACAGATTCAGAAACTGAGATGGGCCTGACAGAATGCCCAGTGCGTTAAAGTCCAGTCCCAAGGACTCCGTACTCAGGGGCCCGAGCTAACAGCCTGCCCTCTGCCTCACAGGGCCCCTCCCTGGGTAAAGTGGCCTCTGGAATGTCCCCGGGGACTGGGTCCAAGGACTGCTCCAAAGTTGGAATTCCTGGCCCCACCCCCTCCTCAGTACATATTTCTATCTCCCAGGGTTCAGTGAGGCCAAGCCAAAGGCCCTGGTCATAGGGTACCACTGGAAAAATCTACGGGATTCCTGCTTGCCGGGCCTCTTCGCCCAGGCTCTGATAGCCCCGCCTCCCTCAGGGCTTTCCACTACAGGTTTGTCCAGGGATGTTGGGTTCCTCCACCTGACTAACTTCTCAGCCTTTGGGGCCAGCTTCAGGCTGCCCTGTCCAGGCCCAGAGAGAGCAAGTGACCCAGGTGAGATGACCCAGAAAAGGAATAGCCTGGAGCCAAAGCAGCCGGCCCTTTCCTCCCTGCAGAGTTACTCAGTCCCCATACCTGCTGCCTCTTTGGCCTCCAAGAGGCAGGGGGTATGGCTTATCAGGCTCCCTTCTGAGCAATGGAAATAAGGTAAAGCTCGCTGAGCCTTGAGATAGCCCTAAACGAATGTTTGCTGGCTCCAGGGAGGAAGCAAAACATTGACTTAGGTAAACCCTTTTTACCTGGGTTAGGTAGCTCAGTGGACAGAAGTGCTTACTTGCTTCCAAGCCTCACCGCTTGAAACCACATGGGGGGGGGAGCTCCCTCGGTGGCCCTCTGAAGCCCTCTGACCTCCACATTCAAACCACACCAAGTGTTCCCTACCAACACACCACACACACACACACACACACACACAACACACATGCACACACAAATGTAGGGGGTTTGTTTTATGCATTTTTTTGTTGTTCTTGTTCATCTTTTGTGTGTTCGAGACGTGTTTGTTTTGGAAAGGGAAGTTTGTCCCCCCTTACCCCTTTTGAAGATTTACTTATTTTACACATGTGAGTACTCTACAGCTGTCCTCAGACACACCAGGAGAGGCCATAGGATCCCATTACAGATGGTTGTGAGCCACCATGTGGTTGCTGGGAATTGAACTCAGGACCTCTGGAAGAGTAGCCAGTGCTAAGGGCTGAGTCAACCCTCCGAGATAGGGTTTCTTTATGTAGCCTTGGCTATCCTGGAACTAACCCTGTAGATCAGGCTAGCCTCAAACTCACAAAGATCATCTTGCTTCTCCTTCCTGACTGTTGGGTTCAAAGGTGCACACCACCACCGCCCAGCCTAAAATATTGTAAGAGGTTCACATATCACTTTCACTTACGTGTACCTACGCGTGCCTGCAGGAGTTTGTGCGTAGACGTGAATGCAGACGCCCAGCCGTTGGAGCCCACCCCATGAGGATGTTGGGAACCGAATTCAGGTCCTCTGCAAGAGCAGTGAGGGTCCTTAACCACTGAGGCATCTGACTTCTGACCTAGAACTCTTGATTCCCAACCATCCATCTTCCCATGCCAGGGAACACAGTTTACACAGTAATGATAAATTCCGAGTGTGTGTGGAGGGAGGGAGCTGTGTACCACATGTGACCACCTGAAGTCAGGTGGGTCACCGGGGATCATCGGGCTTGGTGGTAAGCCTCTCCACCCACTGAGCCATCTCACTGGCCCGTGTTTGTTCACTGGTGTTTCTTTAAGGCAAGTTCTCATAACTGTAGCCCAGCCTGGCCTCAAACCCATGGCCAAGCACTCCAGTTAGAAGCATGCTCCACTGAACCGGGGGTGGGGGGGGGGACGGATGACACTTATTAGAGTTCTTGGGAGAATTTTGAAAAGTCCTTTTAAAAACTACCTTCTGTCTTGGCCCCCTCAGGCACCAGGGAAAAACTGCCCCGCCCTTCTGGGGAGTTCCCAGACTTTCACATTCAGAGTGATTTATTCAGAAGCAGAAAAGAAACTTCCAGGTCTTCCCCAGCACACACCAGAGGAGGCCTGGCTGCTTGTCCTAGGGCAAGCAGGATTCACGTTCCTCACTTCCAGACGGAAGTGCTACCCAATGCTCAGTGGAGATGCAGTCAGAGGGATGGAGGGAGGGTAGGGTATGGACCGACCCCTGGGTCCAAATGAACAGCCTGCAGGGGAGTGGCCACCAGCTCTGTGTCTCCAGAGGCTGGTCTCGCGCTCTGCTGGTTGTCCAGGTAGACCAGAGCATTATGGGGTGACAATGGCTGGCTCACAGTTCAGCTATTACAGATACTCAGGCAAGGTGGTCACCGGGTGAAGGTCTGCCAAGGGTGGATAACGAACCTGTCTCAGAGACCTGTCTCGGAGAGCACAGTGGTAGAGCCTTTGCTTAGAATCCCCCTGGGGTGGGGGTGGGGTGTGGCTCCATGGTAGAACACCTGCCTAGACTATGGGGTGGGGGTGGGGCTGGGTCCCGGCTCAGTGTAGAGCACTTGCTTAAGTCCTTACAGGGAGGAGCTGGAGGCGTGGCTCAGCAAAGCCTAGTCCCTAATTCATGCTGGGCATTTTGGTGCACCTGTTTAATCCCAGCACTAAGAAGGCAGAGGCAGGCAGGTCTCTGAGTTTCCGAGGTCAGTCTTGTCTACAAAGTAAGTTTTAGGACAGCCAGAGCAACACAGAGAAACCTTGTTTCAAAAAAATGAAAAAAAGAGGCTACAAAACTCTGGATTCCATCCCCAGTACAATAAACAAACAATAAAACCGGCAGGCAGCCTGAAGCGGCTAGGAAGGCGAGGTCTAAGGGTCAGGCCAGCGCTGGCTCCGGCGTGTCCCTTCCTGGTAGTGAGGGGCTTAGCTTTAACAGCCAGTGAGACACTGCACGCCTTGGGAGGCAGAGGCAGGTGGATCTCTGTGAGTCTGAGGCCAGCTTGTTCCAGGACAGTCAGAGCGACACAGAGAGATTCTCTCTCTAAAAACCATAAGATAAATAAATAGATAAGAATTCTACCTGCTCCCACTTCTGGAAACGCCCCTCCTAAGGAGAGAAGGGTAGTTACCCAGGGGGATGCCAGCCTTGGAGGAAGTGGAACTGGGAGGGAGTCTTGGGTCGATGTAGGTATGTGTCTTGGCCACAGCTGACTCATAAGCTGAGCCCTAGGGGTCATCCTGTGCCTTCCCTCCTGGCCAACCCAGCCTGCTGAGAGCCCTCAGGGTCCTGGGAGCTACCCCGAATTTGCCACACCCCTACCCAGTCAGCCGGAATCTCCCCGTTCCTTAGACGAGCAAACGAGGCAGTATCAGACCAAATATGGGTGGCACAGGACCTGTCACTAGCTCTCCCAGGGCCTGAGGCACGATGACTGGGAAGACTGGAGGTTAGACTATTAAAAAAAAAAAAATTAAATGTCTAAAGCGATGCACAGCTATAACCCCAGCACCCAGGAGGCAGAGACAAGCAGATTCTATGAGATTAGAGCCAGCCAGCCTATCTAGAGAATTCCAGGCTAGCCAATGCTACATAGACAGACCCTGTCTCAAAACAAACGAAATCAAATCTCAAAAGGGCTGGGTTTTGTTCTCAGTTGTCCACCAGAACCGAATGGTGAGACCTGATTTATTACTGAAGACACACTAGTCTTGGTTGCAGATGATAGAAAAATCCAGCTGGAACTGACCTGAAAAATCAATCCCTCTCTGCTGCCTAGCTTGCATGGCGCCGGAAGGTGCTATCTGTGTAGGCCACAAGGGTAGCAGAGGTGAGCATCCATCCGTGATGGGACCCAGCAGGGAGGCCTGCATGCTACTAAGTGGCGTACCAGTGAGGATGTGTTCATCGGTGTAGCGTTAGCGTGAAGGCTATGGTGGTAACCACTGCTTCCTGATTGGGTCTTAAAGCAACAAGGAATGTAGGTATAGACTGTAAAGCTTGTCAAAGGCCCATGGCTCTGAAGATCACAGGCCCCAGGGAGGAATCTGCTACTGCTGTTTAACTAAAGGATATATTGTCAAGCTCCCTTCTGAATATTTGTGCCGACCCCCGTACGTTAATGCTGTTCTCAACGTTGGCCAGAGAAGCCTCTTCCTCAAGGAGTCAGCTGTTAACACACTCACAACTCATCCAGGACTAGTGCTAAGAACAAGTAAGCATTGAGTGCTGAACCCTAAATGGGTCATCCAGGGCTGGAGAGATGGCTCAGAGGTTAAAAGAACTGGCTGTTCTTCCAAAGGACCAGGGTTCAATTCCCAGCACCACATGACAGCTCACAACTGTCTGTAACTCCAGTTCCAGGGGACCTGACACCCTCACACAGACGTACAGGAGGCAAAACGCCAATGCACATAGAATAAAAATGAATAGTAAGGTGTTTTTTAAAATAGGTCATCTATATCAAATCCCCCCCCCACCTTTTAAAACTCAGAGAACATAGCAAAGAAGAGAAGAAGAAAATGTAAGAGCTAGAGGACACAGAGGAATGCTCTGGAATAATACTGCTTTGGAGACCTGACATGGCCATTGCAATGAACTTGTAGCTATTGGACAGAAGCAGCCAAAAAGATGTCCCAATAGACTGCATGGCTGATCGGGACACAGCTTGAGTCCTAGGACTTAGGAGGCAGAGGCAAGCAGATCTCCGTGAATTCCAGGCCAGCCTGGTCCATATAGTAAGCTCCAGGCCAGCCGGGACAACATAAGGGCCAGGCAGTGGTGGCGCACACCTTTAATCCCAGCACTTGGGAGGCAGAGACAGGCCGATTTCTGAGTTCGAGGCCAGCCTGGTCTACAGAGTGAATTCCAGGGCAGCCAGGACTACACAGAGAAACCCTGTCTTGAAAAACCAAAACCAAGCCGGGCATGGTGGTGCACGCCTGTAATCCCAGCACTTGGGAGGCAGAGGCAGGCCGATTTCTGAGTTCGAGGCCAGCCTGGTCTACAGAGTGAGTTCCAGGACAGCCAGGACTACACAGAGAAATCCTGTCTCAACCCCCCCCCCAAAAAAAAGAACAAAAAAGAAAAAGAAAAACCAAAACCAAACAAACAAAAAAAAATAAAAACAAAGGTGGGGAAACAGGAAATGGTGGGGAGTGGCTGGGGAATGCATCAGATACTTAGGGGAAATGGTAGGGAAAAGTAGGGGGTTCCTGAGGGGAGTTGCAGGGAAAAGTTGTGGTGCACATAAAACACATTGTTTACATGTATGAAATTTTCAAGCAGGGTATGGTAGCATACGATATATTGTATTCTATTAAAATAAATAAATAAGGGACCAGAGAGATGACAATGGTTAAGAGCATTTGTTGCCTTCAGAGAGAGGTGCCAGCATCTGAAAGTCTGGGGATTTGATGCCCAGTCTGCATCAGGCACATGCATGGTGTACACACAGATGTACAGGCAAAGTACTCCTACACATACAATGAATAAATCTTTTTTAAAAAAAGTTGAGTAAGTAAATAAATAAAGAGAACTGGTAAACCGGCTGTGTTGGCTCAGTCTCGTGAGCCAATCACTCGGAAGAATGAGGCAGAGCTGCCCAGGGGCCAGTGGGCCTAGGCTGTGAGCTTCAGGCCAAGCTGGGCTGCAGACACAGGCACCGCTCCAGAACAAGCCAGCAACAAGAGCCGGGAGGGGCTCAGCTGGTGGAGCGCTTGCCTAACCCGCAAGGCTCGCAAGGCTCGGGGTTCCTGCCTCAGTTTCCTGTAGAACAGGTGTGGTGGTGCACGCCGGATCCTCACCCAGGAGGAAGAGGCGGGAGGGCTGGAGCGATGGTCAACTCCATCTACGTAGCAGGTTCCAGGCCAGCCCGGGGTTCCAGGAAATCTTGTTTCAGAAAAATGAATATGTTAACAATAGAGGGTTCTGTGGGGCCAGCCAGATGTCCCAGTGGCTCTAAGTACTCATTTAGCAAATCTTACAACCTTAGCCCGAAGTCACAGCAGAGGCAGAGAGCTGACTTCTGAAAGCTGTCCTCCTACCTCCGTGAGCTTGCCATGACAGGACCATGGTCTCTCTCACACATATGCGCGCACACATACACACACACACACACACACACACACACACACATGCTGTTAATACAATCTTAAATTTAAACTTAAAACAAAACAAAACAACAAAAACCATCAATGAGGCCCTTCCTCACCGTGTAGACTTAGGTAGCCTGGAACTCTGTGAATAGGCCAGACAAGCCTTGAACCCTCAGACATCTGCCTGCCTCTTCCCACTTGTGTGGTGTGATTAAAGGCATGTGCTACTTATGTCTGGCATAGAAAACAAAGATTTAAGGTGGTAGGGATGTTGTTCAGTGGTAGAGCACACACCCAGCATATGAGGGCCCTGTGTTCATATCCTCATGTGCCACATGAAGGCCCATGACAAAAACAGCAACAACCACAAAAATGGCAACAGGGCCAACAAGATGGCTCAGCGGTGCTTGCCAAAAAACTTGTGGACCTGTGTTCAATTCCTTAGGCCCTCAATCTGTCTTCTGACCTGTATCCACACACTGTGGCTATTTCAAGTATACACACCATAAATAAATGTAACTTTAAAACAAAACAAAACAAAGGGGCTGGAGAGAGGCCTCAGCGGTTAAGAGCACTGGCTGCTCTTCCCAGAGGACTGGTTTTCATTCTGAGCGCCCACATGCAGCTCAAAATTGTGCCTTCACTCCTAGGGAGATCCAACACCTTCTTCTAGTCTCTAAGGGTACCAAGCACACATGTGACATACAGACATATATGCAGGCAAAACACCCATGCACACAGAATAAAACAACTCCAAACAAACAAACCAACGGTGGTGGTTTGTCCAACAGTGGTGGCACATGCCTTTAATCCCAGCACTCAGAATGTCTGTGAGTTCAAAACCAGTCTGGTCTATAGAGTAACTTCCAGGATTGATAGCCAGGGCTATACAGAGCAACCCTGTCTCACCCCCTCCCCCAAAAGAAGAAAGGAAAAGAAAGCTAAAAGAATAAAATACTTGGGCACACAGCACAATCTTACTATTACCAGAATAGACCAGATCATAATTGTCTGGGGCATAGCATGGTGCCATAGCGAGCCTTTGGGTCTTTCTCAGAGTCCCGGATTTTGGGGTGCCACAGCCTCGAGGCCCAGTTCAATGGGCACACAGAGGCTCGGCGGGCACTGGCTCCTGTAGCCGTAGAGCCTGGGCCTGGCCCAAGTTTGGAAACTCGATCAGCCAGAGGCAGGTCAGCCTGTAACAAGGCCTTTCCCAGCCAGCAATCTCAGCCTGCTTCTGGGCTAGCGAGGAACTGGAGCTGTCTGACGGATAACAGGCCCGGGCCAGCTGTCTAGGATTCCTGTGCCTCCAGAACGCACAGCCCCGTGCCAGCTGCTGAGGACATATGGGGACCTCCATGCTACATACACTGCCCACAGGAGAGCCACAACCCTACACTGCTTCATAGAGCTCAATCTTGACTTTTCTGGGGTGTGTTTGTTTGCTTTTTTGAGACAAAGTCTCCCTGTTTAGTCCTGGATGGCCTGGGACTCGCTCTGTAGACCAAGCTGGCCTCGAACTCCCAGAGAGCTGCTTGCCTCTGCCTCCCTAGCGCTGAGATTAAAGGATCAACTTGTACCGCTCGTGTGAATAGCAGAGGCATGGAACACAAGTGGACCTGAGCCCGGGGACCGCGACATGGAGGCACCAGGCTGGGGAAAGAGTCCAGACCTGCACTGGACTTCATGACAAGCCAGCTTCAGACAGTACTAAGGGCCAAAAGCCCAGACCAGCCTGGCACCCAGGGACCCTCTGTCTGCTTTAAGGTTTCACTGAACAGTCCACAGTGGATCCTGACTTTACTCCTGTGAACCTCTTCAGGCTTTCTGTCAAGAAAGATCCAGCTGTGTCCCCCACTGGTGTCACCTGGGTCTGGATGTCCTTGGAAAGTGACTCCACCTCTCTGAGCCCACAAAGATCTGGAAGAATCTATTTGGGGATTCATCGTGGGGGGTTTCCTCACAGCCCCTGAAGAGCGACCGGGAAAGGCTCCTGTTGGAGGTGCAGTCCAGTTGCAGTAAGAGACCCCCAGCATTTTGGGGATGCCAGAGCCACAGGATGACCACCGTGAACAGCAGTGGCCGCGGAGGGGAAGGCGAGCTGTGTGTGCTCCAGACGGCAGAGCCGGAGCCTGCGGAGGAGCCCAGAAGATATTGCCTGGATCCCAGCTTATTTACATGTTGGAATTTGATTTTACTTTGATTTGATTGTGACTGTGCCCTTGAAGTAAGGAAGCATTTAACTTATAGTTTTTTTTTATTGGATCCCACAGTGGAAACACTGGAACTTTTAAATGAAGTTTTGGAGTTTTACAGACTTCGGATCACCTCCCCCCCATCTTATATGCATTGGTGTTTTGCCTGCATGTATGGTCTATGTGAGGACATCAGCTCTTGGAGTTACAGACAGTTGCGAGCTGCCGTGTCGGTGCTGGGATTTGAACCTGGTTCTTCTGGAAGAGCAATCAGTGCTCATTACTGCGGAGCTACCTCTCCAGTCCCCGGACTTTGGATTTTTAAGAGGTTGAATTTTTTTCAGATTGTTTTTGTTTGTTTGTTTGTTTGTTTGATGTTCTGTTGTGTTTTGTGACAGGTTGCTTCTGTGGCCCTGGCTGTCCTGGAACTCACTCCATAGACCAGACTGGCCTCGAACTCACAAGACTTCCTGGCCTCTGCCTCCGGGAGTGCTTAGCTGCACTTTCACCAATGGCCTCTCCCGAGCGCTCTTCAGGGGCTGTGAGGAAACTCCACGATGATCCCTCAAATAGATTCTTACAGATCCTTGTAGGCTCAGAGAGGTGGAGTCACTTTCCAAGGACATCCAGACCCAGGTGACACCAGGGGGGGGACACAGCTGAATCTTTCTTGACACAAAGCCTGAAATGGTTCCCCGGAGGAAAGCCAGGATCCACTGTGGACTGCTAGGTGAAACCTTCAAGTCCTGGAGGTAACAGACATGTTCTGGGTGCCCGGCTCTTCTGGGATCCCGGGGCTGATCTCAGAAGGTAAAGATTTCAGCCCCTGGTACAGTGGGAAACTAGGGCGAAAAGCATGCACCACCACCACCAGAGAAGGAATTTTTAAAGCATTTCCCCCTCCCCCTCCTCCCGCACCCTTCCCCCCCCCCCCCCCCCGCCTTTCCCTCCCTATTCCGGGAGGTCTTTCTTGGTGGCCAGCAGGACAGCTTAAAGCATTTTAATTGGTAAGACTGTGGGACTTTTTTCTTTTCTTTTTTCTTTTCTTTTCTTTTCTTTTCTTTTCTTTTCTTTTCTTTTCTTTTCTTTTCTCTTTTCTTTTCTCTTCTCTTTCTTTTCTTTCTTTCTTTCTTTCTTTCTTTCTTTCTTTCTTTTTTGTTGTTGTTGTTTTTTTCCAGGGTTTCTCTGTGTAGTCCTGGCTGTCCTGGAACTCACTCTGTAGACCAGACTGGCCTCGAACTCAGAAATCCGCCTGCCTCTGCCTCCCAAGTGCTGGGATTACAGGCGCGCGCCATCACGCCTGACTCACTGTGGGATTTTTAAGTTGTAAATGGTTTTTTGGGTTTTTTTTTGTTTTTGTTTTTGCTTTTTTGTTTGTCTGTTTTGTTTTGTTTTGTTTTGTTTTTCGGGACAGGGTTTCTCTGTGTAGGCCTGGCTGTCCTGGAACTCACTCTGTAGACCAGGCTGGCCTCGAACTCAGAAATCCGCCTCCCTCTGCCTCCCAAGTGCTGGGATCACAGGTGTTTGCCACCACACCCGGCAAATTGTAAATGTTTTAACATGGTAAAGCAATGTAAACATTTAACATTTTAAAATGTTTCACATTGTGATGTCTATATTAATGTGTGATCTTGGGGGATGAACTAGAAAAACACAAGGTTGTGGCTTAACAGATAACAAGTAGAGAGGAGGGAATGTCAATTGATAAATGCCTCCAGAAGATCTGGCTGTAAGCTAGCCTCTGGGGCATTTTCTTAATTACTGATTGATGAGGACCCAGCACACTGTGGGTGGGGCCATCCCTGGGCTGGTGGTCCTGGGTTCTATAGGAAGGTGGGGAGCAAGCCCCGCCTCCAGGTCCCTGCCCTGTCTTCCTGTCCTGTAAGTGTGGACACTTACCTCAACCCTTTCCTCCCCACTTGATTTTGGTCGTGGTGTTTCATCACAGCGATAGGAAGCCCAGCGGAGACCCTGGCGTACCACTGCTTAGTGGTTAAGAGCCCTGGCCACAGCCGGACGGTGGAGGTGCAAGCCTTTAATCCCAGCACTCAGGAGGCAGAGGCAGGTGTATCTCTGTGTTTGAGGCCAGCCTGGTCTACAAAGCAAGTTCCAGGCCAGCCAGAGCTACAGAGGGGAAACCCTGCCTCAAAAAACAAACAAACAAACAAACAAACAAACAGAGCCTTGGCTGGTCTTGCAGAGACACAAGTTAGGTTCCCAGGACCCACTCAGTGGCTCCCACAGTTGCAACTCTAGTTCCAGGGGATCCAGGGGGCTCCTTTAGCTTCCGTGGGCACCCAGGCATAGAAGTGGTGGTGCACAGACAGACACACAGGCAAAGCGCTCACACACACAAAATACAACTTAAAAAAAAAAAATATATATATATATATAAAGCCCACTCATATGTATGTGTATATATTATATATGTATTATATATATGTATATACATACATATAATATACACATATATGTATATATATATGTATATACATACATATATATACACATATATGTATATATATATATATATATATATATATATATATATATATTTTTTTTTTTTTTTTTGGTTTTTCGAGACAGGGTTTCTCTGTGTAGCCCTGGATGTCCTGGAACTCACTCTGTAGACCAGGCTGGCCTCGAACTCAGAAATCCGCCTGCCTCTGCCTCCCAAGTGCTGGGATTACAGGCGTGCGCCACCACACCCGGCTTTGTATTATATATATTAAAAGCATGACTACTAATATGAGAAACGATTGCATATTTAAAACAAATAGATCGAAGCTCCTTTGTGCTTCTGTGTCTTCAGAACTGAGGCTGCTCCTGAGGTGGCCACACCCAGCCTGGCCAGCTGTAGGCCTCTGCATTGACCAGCCTGTGTCTTTTGTCTTTTTTTAATTAATGTTTTGGTTGGAAGACAGAGGGAGGAAGGAAGAAGGAAGGAAGGAAGGAAGGAAGGAAGGATGGAAGGAGGGAAAGGAAAGAAAAAGAGAGGGAAGGAGGGGGAAGGGCTGACTCAGTCTGGTATCAAAAGTAGGGGGCGGGGATGTTGCGTGGTAACTGTCTGGGGAGGAGTCCCTGTCCAGGAGGGTGTGACACAGCCCTGGCAGGGAGTGTGTCTGACACGGGGACGGATGATACCACACAGGCCCGGGAGGAAAGGCCTGAGCTAGCTCGATGCTTACACCACACACACAGCCAGCGGATGTTGGCAGCAGGGAGCAGGGGTGTGTCACAGGAAGTCCTGAGCTCCTCCGTGAGCAGCCAGTGACTCACACACAATACTCACAGTTCAGACTCCGGCCTCGCTTTCCAGGGGCCCCGGGGAAAGCAATGAAGACTGATATCTCAGAATGTGGGAGGGGCCAGCCCTGACCTCGCAGCTGGGGGGTGGGGGGGGCTTGCGGAAGGGCAAGAGCCTTTTGGGGTGGACTTTATGATCTGAATAGGAGTCTGCCAAAGAGTGGATTCAGAGCAGGGGTGGACAGAGGGCACGTTGGGGAACTGCTAGCTCCTGACGTAGTAGACATTTAGGAAGTACCTGGAGAGGCTTTCCTAAGGTGAACTGGGCTCGATACTATTGTGTTGACCAACACCTAGGCCGCCCATATCCACCCGAGAAAGAGCCCAGGCAAGGGAGGGCTGGGGCCACTCTAGGTATTTTGGGGGGAGTCCTCTCAGCACTGCCTGGTCTTCCTTTTTTTTTTTTTGTTTTTGTTTTGTTTTGTTTTTCAAGACAGGGTTTCTCTGTGTAGTCCTGGCTGTCCTGGACTCACTCTGTAGTCCAGGCTGGCCTCGAACTCAGAAATCTGCCTGCCTCTGCCTCCCAAGTGCTGGAATTACAGTCATGCGCCACCGCCACCCGGATGCCTGGTCTTCCTTTTGATACTGATAATTCTGGGGCATGGCTTGGAAAGGGAAGGTCAGAAGGGACATATTCTTGGCCCTGAGGGGGACATGCTGGGACCTCCAATTGAGATTCCATTATCTGACCGGGAAGGGGAGGCTCCTGTGCCTTCAGGCAGCCTGGGTTCTGGGGATCCTAGGGGTAAGAGTGAAGTGGGCTGGAGAGATGACGGCTCACCTCACCAGGGTAAGGTGCCCTCTGGGGCATGGTTCCCAGTCTCTACCACGGATTTGATCTCAGTTTTGAGACAGGGTCTCATGTAGCCCTGCTCCAGAACAGAGAAAGGAGGGGAGACAGGATGACGAGATGGCGGGCTCACTAAATACGAGCTCTTGCCACAAAGCCTGTTGACCTGAGTCTGGGCTATACGGAACGGAGGGACTTGTTTCTCGAACTGTGACCTCCACACATATGCCTGGGCATCCAGAACCCACAAACGTATACACACCCGTAGGATAGACTGTCACACACAGCCACCCAGCAGAACGTGGCTTTGGAACTCGGCCAGGAGGTGGAAAACTGCTGTGGTGGCCTACAGATCTGCTGATGTCCCCAAATGCCTGGGGCAAGGTTGCTTCTCTGGTACTGGGATGTCCCAGGCGCTCTGCAACTCGGACTTTGTTCTTAAAGGGCAATAGGGAAGCCACGGGGCGTTCGTGAGGAAGGAGAAGGCTGAGCCAGCATTTCAGAATGCAGGTAACTCGATAGAAAGTCCTAAGGGACAAAAGGACTCCCTTGCTGATGACCCGAGGTGGGTCTCCAGAACCCACAGGGTAGAAGGAGAGAACCCAAGTCTGCAAGTTGTCCTCGGCCTTCTACATGTGTGTTGGGACGTGCACAAGCTCATGCCCGCTCTATAATATGTAAATAGGTACATGTAATATAAGGACCTAACTGGGCTGCAAATTCAACTCAAGGAGAGCCCAGACTTAGCATGGGAAGACTCCAGGTTTGCAAAATAAATGATCACCATAATAAATAATAATAGTAATAATGAGCAGAAGAAGATTAATAGGGCTGAAAGGGATCTCAACAAACTTGGGTTTTTAAAAATAGAATGGGTTGGGGAGATGGCTCAGGGGTTAAGAGCATTTGTTGTTTCTCTGCAGAGGACCTGGGTTCAATTCCCACCACCCACATGGTGGTGCACAACCATCCAGAACTCCAGTTCCAGGGACTCTGATGTCCCCTTCTGATTTGCCTGGGCACCAGAGCACTCATCAGGCAAAACACTCCCACGGAAAATAAAGTAAATACATCGAATAAAAAAAAAAAAACTTTTTTAAACGTGCACTTATTTCATGTTGTAAGTATGTACGTTGTGTGCCAGAGTGTATGTGTGTGCGCTACATGTATGCAGGAACTCACAAGTGAGACAAGGTGCCAGTTTCCTGGAACAGCCAGAGTCAGGGAAGCAACTGGCTTCCAACGGATGAGCCCCAGGAGACCTTGGGTTTCCCAGTGAAACAATATCCATGGAAACCTCAGAGGTAGGCAGCATGCAGGTAATCTAGGGTTGTGGGTACCTTGCTCCAATATGGAGATCTAGGACTTCTCTGGGGTGCTGGGTGTGGCTGTGCTCTCACCTGGATGAAATGGGGAGGCGCTGAGTCTAACCTGAGGGTGGCCAGAGACCTTTGAGGGTTGTCAAGGGCTGGGCCTGGAGGCAAAGGCCTGTCGTTCCAGCTACGAGAGAGGCTTAGGCAGGAAGATCAAAAGTTTAAAGCTACACAGTGAGTCCCAGACCAGTCTCAAAATTATAAGTAAAAAGAGGGCTGGAAATCCCAGCACTTGGGAGGCGGAGGCAGGCGGATTTCTGAGTTCGAGGCCAGCCTGGTCTACCGAGTGAGTTCCAGGACAGCCGGAGCTACACAGAGAAACCCTGTCTCGAAAAAACCAAAAAAAAAAAAAAAAAAAAAAAAAAAAAAAAAAAAAAAGAGGGCTGGAGACCTGGCTTAGTGGTAGAGCCCCTGCCTAGAATCCCCCAGGGAGGGGCTGGGGGCGTGGCTCAGTGATAGAGCCCCTGCCTAGAATCCCCCAGGGAGGGGCTGGAGGCGTGGCTCAGTGGTAGAGCGCCTGCCTAGCATTTCTTTGTTCCTGGATTCCATCCCCAAAACTGCGAGCAAAACCTCAGAAATTTCAAGCTGTTTGATTACTGCTCTTTGGTGGGAGGAGCTCAGGCCATCTGCCTCCTAGGTGGGGTAAAAAGCCAAGGCAAAAGGGTGTTCAGGGGTCACCTGATGAGCTAAATTTCCTGGTTAGGTGATAGATAATCCACACCCATGGGCCCCTGAGCCCAGGGCAGAAAGCGAAGGGTAAAGTGCGGGCACAAGGCGGCCTCCGCCTGCCATCCAAGGACTGCCGAGGATTACTGACACTTGTGATAGCCACCCTGCCCCGAGGGTGCGCCAGGTGTGGCGCCAGTCCCTCCCAGAGCTCTCCACTTCTCACTCTCCCCCACTCCCCAGCCCTGTCACTCAGGCCCTGCGGGCAGGAAGCAGATATTTGCTAAGAGTCTCAGAAAAGCCAGGCACAGATTATATTTTGTTTTTCCGCATAGTCAACCGCTGAGGCAGGAGGATAACTGGGAGTTAAAGTCCAACTAGAATTACCAAGTGAGTTCCAGATCAGACAAGAATACAGTGAACCGGTCTCCAGAAAGGAAATACAATGCAAAATAAAGTTAATTAAGCTAGGCCTGGCTGGCTGGAGCTTGTGACCCAAGGTGCTGGAGACTTGGAGGTGGGGTTGGCCTAGTACACTGAGGTGAAATACCGGACTGTGTAAGACCCCGCCCCCCAAATCAAACCAAAACAAAAGACCAAAAGAGGCTCTTGGGAGACACCTTTGTGGATGGTAAAGTCCTTGTTGTGTGACCATAGGACCTGAGCAGGTCTCTTCCACGCCTGTAACACCAGCGCTGGGGTTCAAGAAAACAGGCTGGACTCCAGAGAGAGCTAGGAAGACCACACAGCCGCACAAGGCAGGCAAGATAGAAAGGGGAATTAAAAAGATGGAGCTTCCGCCCGGCAACGGTGGCACGCGTCTTTAATCCCAGCACTCGGGAGGCAGCAGTAGGTGGATCTCTGAGTTCGAGGCCAGCCTGGTCTACAGAGCATGTTCCAGGACAGCCAGGGCTACACAGAGAAATGCTATCTTGAAAACCAAAAGGAAAGAGTGGGGGAGCATTGCACACACACACACACACACACACACACCTGTCCCTACACTTGAGAGGCTGAAGCAGGAGGATCAGAAAAGTCAACCTTGGCTTTCAGTTGGAAGTCAACACGGGCTACTGGAGATTCCGTCTCAAAAGACAAAGAAAAGAACGAACCGGGCATGGTGGCGCACGCCTGTAATCCCAGCACTTGGGAGGCAGAGGCAGGCGGATTTCTGAGTTCGAGGCCAGCCTGGTCTACAGAGTGAGTTCCAGGACAGCCAGGATTACACAGAGAAACCCTGTCTCAAAAAACCAAAAAAAAAAAAAAAAAAGACAAAGAACGGTCTCTCCAAAGTACAGTTCCAGTGGCAAAATCGGATCGAGTGGACCGAGACTAAACTGTTGGGGGGGGCAGACAAGCCCTGGGAACCCCCACGGTGGTACAGCAGCAGTAGCAAAGCCAGCCAGAGTCTTACAGCAGTCTCAAGACAGCTTCTGGATGTTGGAACACGGGGGCAGCATGGGAGTGGGGCTGTCTCCTGACAAATCATAGCCTGGGACCTCGGGTGTGGCTCCGTGTGGGTAGAGGTCCCGACTGTCTCCTGACCCTCTGTGACTGGCCATGCATGAGTACCCTTCTGGGGATAACTGAGGACAGTAATGTCTCGTTGGGGACTTGGGCTTCAGGAACAGGACCATCACCCCCCCCCCCAGGGCCTGCACGCTGTGGTCCCGGCCCACCACCTAGGTGGTCCTCCCCAGGGTGACAGAGGAGCTGGGTGGCAAGGAGGACTCTTAGTGGGAGTCCAGGAGAGTCCTGATGCTGGTGTGTGTGTGTGTGTGTGTGTGTGTGTGGTGTGTGTCATGCTTAGTTGCTGAGGCCTGTTTTGAGTTCTCAGGCCTCCTGCCTCAGTAACTTAGATAACAGACTTTGGCTACCAAGCACAGCTGGGTGTTTGTCTTCAGTGCTATTCTCTTTGAAAGGCTTAGGTCGGGACTCACAGGCTCCCGGTCACAGGACTTTGGGGCAGGTGACTGCGTCTTATCAGATGGTTATCCCACGGGCTCATGCGGGCCTGGCTCGGCGCCTTCTGAGAATCCTATGGCTATCTATCTCAGCTCTGGAGATAAGCCAGGCAGCCCCCCTGCCTGTCCCTGTCCAGCACAGCCTGGCCCAGGCTCCCTGCAGGCCTAGGCCAGTCCCTACCCCACCCCCTCAGCTGGCCCAGCCCACTTGGCCTAACTTCCTCTCCTTAAAAGGCTAAATTCTGGAGGAGCGTAGGGAGGGGGCGTGGGAGCCAGTGCAGCTGTCCCCTCTACCCTCAGGGAGCCGTGGGCCAACCTGGGGAAACAGGATGCAGCCCCCAGCACCTGGGCTTCATGAAATCCTTGACTGGGCCCCACTACAGGCGCCTGCACAGGACCTTGAGGCCATCCATCTCTCTCTCTCTCTCTCCTCTCTTGGTCCCAAATTGGGCAGAAAATACTGACTGAAGGCCCAGGGTGGTCAGATCTGGGCTGTGGATTCGTGACAATTAGGGTGTCATAGGCAAAAGAAGTCCTGGGGACCCAAGGGGCTACCTCGGGCTCTTGCATGCATCTGTCTGTCTGTCTGTCTGTCTGTCTGTCTTTCTCACTCTCTCTGTCTCTGTCTTTGTGTGTGTGTGTGTGTGTGTATGTGTGTGTGTGTCTCTTTTACTCTCTCTCTCTCTCTCTTTTACTCTCCCTGCTGAAGATGGAGCCCAGGCTCGTCTTTCACACACTCGTCAAGATCTCTGTCACAGCCAGCAGCATCCCACCAGCCAGCCTCTCTTCCCCTTTTCTCTCAGGACCGAGTCACACGAAGTTGCCAGGGCTGGCTTTGAACTTCCAATCCTCCCGCCTCCGCAGCAACTGAGATTACAGGATCGTGCCACCCCACCGGGATCAACTGGGATCTTGTTGTTATTGTTTTTCTTTGTTTGTTTGCTTGAGCGGAGCGCTAGCTACGTCATAGCCCTGGCTAGCCAGGAACTTGCTGCACCGATCAGGCTCACCCCAAAATCGCAGCGCTCCTCTTGGCTCCGCCTCCTAAGTGCTGGGTCTACAGGTGAGGGCCACCATGGCCGGTTTCCATTCGTGTTTTTGTAGACAAGTCTTTTCTCTAAATGAGACTTGAATGTCACCGAACTCACCGTGCAGACCAAGTTGGCCTCGAACTTACAGCAATCCTCCTGCTTTAGACTCTCCAGTGCTGGGATTACAAGGAGTCACAACACCCAACTTTTGCATATAGCTTCAGTTTCCCTGTTTGTCAGCAGGGTGTGTGTGTGTGTGGGGGGGGAGTGCTTCCTGCCAAGGCTCAAACTCCTAGTCTCCTTTGAGGGGCCTACACTCCTCCAGGACATTAGATGGTGGGTCACGAGTTCCAGGACAGTCTGGTCAACTTAGTAGCATGGCTCTGTCCCCAAATAAAAAGTAAAGAGGGTTGGAGGGCGGAGGACAGACGTAGCTCCCTCTGAAGAGTGCTGGTCTAGCAGGCCTGAGGTATGGGACTCAACCTCAGCACGGTGTGGAGTAAACCAGATGTGCCGATGCCTGTCCGTCCTTTCAGCACTTGGAAGATGAGGGCAGATGGACCAGGAATTAGTGGTCATCCTTGCCTACTTAGGGAGCTCAAGGGTAGCCTAAACTATGTGAAACCCCGATCTCAAAAACAAATGACTGTCAGGGGCTGGAGAGATGGCCCAGTGGTTAGCGGCACTGCTGATCTCCCAGAGGACCCGAGTTTGCCCGTGACTCTAATCCCAGGGGACCCCATGTGTCTGGCACCAACAGTCGCACACACATGCCCACTCGCAAACACACACACACACACACACACACACACACACGTAGTCAAACATAAGATCAATTGCCAGATGTGCGCCAGCACTCCGTGTCACACGCTGTTGGCACACATCTGTGAGTTCTAGGCCAGCCAGGTCTACGCAGTGAGACCCTATATCACCCAAGCAACCACCAAATAAATAAATAAATAAACCTTAGCTAGAGGTGTGTGTGGCACAGGGCTTTAATCCCAGCACTTGGGGAGACAGAGGCAGTCAGATCTCTGTGATTTCAAAGCTAGCTAAGAATGTACAGTGAGCCTTTGTCAAAAAAAGAAAGAAAGAAAGAAAGAAAGAAAGAAAGAAAGAAAGATATGCAAATAACTGTTATTGGTTATTGTTGATTCTGTTGGTTTGAAAGGGAGTCTCACTAGGTAACCTCGGCTGTCCTGGGATTCTCGATGACCAGGCTGGCTTCGAACTCACAGAGATCTGCCTGCCAATGCCTCTCCAGTTGCTGGAAGGCCAGCGTCACCATGCCTGGCCATAAATAGAAAAGAGCCAGGCAGTGGTGGCGCAAGCCTTTAATCCCAGCACTTAGGAGGCAGAGGCAGGCAGATTTCTGAGTTCGAGGAAAAAAAAAAAAAGAAGATAAGGAAAAGGAAGGCTGTGGCTACAGCTCTGTGGAATGTTCTAGGCCCCGGGTTCAATTCCCTAAAGACACTCAGCCCTGCCCGCTTCCCCACCTCCCTTGGGAATGTCAGTCATCCAACCAGGCCAAGGGGCTGGAGAGCCGGGGCCTTAGGCTGGCCTCTGGCTTCCAGTACTAGGCAGGACCCTAAACCGCTCTCCGTCTAAGCCCAGGGCCTCAGTTTCCCTTCTGAACTTCGAGGAGGGCGGGGCCTGGCCTGCAGATGGGGGAGAGCGGCGAGCGGCTGGGTTGCGGTGGGAACTGGGGTTTGGCAGAGTTGGGGGGCTGGGGTGTCCCCTCCCCCTGGTCCCCGCCCGCGGCCGCTGCCCATAAAAGGCAAGGAGCGCAGGTCGCGCCAAACTTAGTCATGCGGCGGCGGCCGGCGGCTGCCCGCGCGACTTCCTCCGCCGACTTCCCGTTTCGAGAGCGGAGCCCGCAGGGGATGCGAGGTGTGGTCCTGCCTTTCGAAATGGCCCCGATTCCCCTAAGGGGACCCGCGATGCTCGGCCCCTGCCGTGGTGCAGAGGGGACCGCGGAGGGTCCGCAGGCACACCCCAGGGCTTGCGTTTGAGAAAGTGGGGGCGGGGTGGGGGCTCACTCTGTCTAGCCCAGGCTAGCCTGCTTCAGTCTTGGTGTGCAGGGATCTCAAGAGCGAGCCATTACTCTGGACTTAGGAATGCATGAGGGGCTTCCAGTAGGCACAGCTGTTACCCCGGAGCGGGGAGGGAGTTTGGATAGGGTGGGTAGGAGGGCATTGTTCGTTGGTGGTGGTGATGGTGACGGTGGTTTTATCCCCCAGTGCTAGGGATAGGAGTTGGTACCCCACCCATGCTAAGCTGTGTTTCCCCTCTGAGTGTTCTAGGCAGTGTTTCTTTGAAATAAGATCGGGCTGGCCTTGAACTCTTTCTTGTTTTTTGTTCGTTCGATTTTTTGAGACAGGATTTCACTATGTGGCTTTGGCTGGTTTAGACACTATATACACCAGGTTGGCTTCAAACTCCTAGAAATCTCTGGGGTGCTGGGATAAACAGTATACAGCTTGGTCTTTTAGTGATTCTCCAGCCCCCACCTTGCAAGAGCCGTGTAAACCAGGCAGACCCTCTGGCTGCCTCTGCCTCCCAAGTGCTGGGATTAGGGCTCTGCCCCATAATAATACATGCCTTACTTTTTATTTTCTTAACCATTTATGTTGAGACAGGATCTCAATAAGTTTCCCAGGCTGGCATGAACCTGTTCTGTATCCAGGTAGGCACTGGCCCGTTTGGATTTGGGGATTTTTAAAAAGTATTTTTATTTTTATGGGCATGGGTGTTTCGTCTATATTATGAGTGTCCGTGCACCATGCGCACACACGGTGCCTGTGGAAGCCAGAAGACGGCACCAGAGCTGGGCTGCAGACAGGCGTGAGCCATCATGTGGATGCTGGGGACTGAATCCTGTCGGAGTTTTTACCTGGGGAAGAATCTGTTGGTCTGTGGGCGCCGTGGTGGTTGTGTTCCTTCAGGTACTTTCCATAGATTGGAAATGTCTTCCCTGGTGTTGTGGGCGATGCACGTCTGTAATCTTAGCACTAGGGAGGCAGAGGGGCAGGAGGGTCATGAGTTCAAGGCTTGTCAGTTTATGTACCGAGTTCCAATCCAGCCAGGGCAACAATGAGACCCTGCCTCAAGAAAAGAGAACCTTGAGCCGGGCTTGGTGGCGCACGCCTGTAATCCCAGCACTTGGGAGGCAGAGGCAGGCGGATTTCTGAGTTCGAGGCCAGCCTGGTCTACCGAGTGAGTTCCAGGACAGCCAGAGCTACACAGAGAAACCCTGTCTCAAAAAACCAAAAAAAAACAAAAAACAAAAAAAAAACAAAAACAAAAACAAGAAAAGAGAACCTTGGTACTTTCTAGAAACAAGGAGACCAAATGTCTAACCCCAGCTGAGTGTGACCTCTCATCCCTCTGTGTCTTCTAGGCTATAAGGCACTAATCTCTAGATTCTTTAGGTTCTCAGCCTTCCTAATGTGCTGTGACCTTTTAATAGACTTCCTCATGTGGTGATGCCCCCTCCCCCCAACCATAAAGTTATTCGGTTGCTTCTTCATAACTGTAATTTCTCTACTGGTTCAAATGGTCATGTAAGTATGTGATATGCGGCCCACACGTTGAGAACCCCTGGCCTAGCGGTTGTCATGAAACTATGACGTGCAGGCTGAGGCCTGACTCCCACGTACACAGTAGGTGCTCAACAAAGGAGCCTGCTGTAGTAAGCCGCCTTCGCCTCAGCCCCTCCGGGAGATGGGAAGACAGACTCAGACAGACTCGTTAAGGTGCGAGGGATCAGCTCACCGTGGCTAGTTCATGGCTCGCTGTAACGGCTTGTGTTTCTAAGGAATGGGGGCAGCCAGTCCCAAGGCCCAGACTCTAGTCCTGTCCTGTCCTGTCCTGTCCTGTCCTGTCCCTTAGCCTGGGGTCACTTCAGGTAAGGCTCAAAGCCAGTACGCTTAGCCGGACCCAGTTGGGCAGGTCACTCAGACTCCAATCCCAGGTGGCCGGAACCTCAGCAGCCTGTTTGGGCCGTGAGGGCGTCTGGGGGCAGGTGCAGCGCTCAAGCAACCCCTGAGGGGGACAGGATAGTGTGGGCTGAGGAAAGGGCTCCAAAGACAGAAGAGCCAAGAGGACAGGCCTGGTGCCGCATGCCTGGGATGCCAGGACTCAGGTGGCTAAAGCCAGAGGCCAGAAAGTTCCAGGCCAGGGCCATCGAGATGGCTTAGGGAGTGCTTGTGGTCCAGCCCGAAGACCTAGCTAAGGTCAGAACCCATGGCAGAAGAAGAGAAGCAACACACACACACACACACACACACACACAAACATACATACACACACATACAAACACAAACATACATACACAGACACACACGCACACACATACATATACACACACACGTGTGCACACACACACACGTGTGCACACACACGCGCACACACATATATATACATACATACATACACACACACACACACACACACACACACCATAAATAAATAAAAATTGAAGCAGGGCCTGGTGGCGCACGCCTGTAATCCCTGTACTTGGGAGGCAGAGGCAGGCGGATTTCTGAGTTCGAGGCCAGCCTGGTCTACAGAGTGAGTTCCAGGACAGTCAGGACTACACAGAGAAACCCTGTCTCAAAAAAAAAAAAAAAAAGTGCCGGGCAGTGGTGGCGCACGCCTGTAATCCCAGCACTTGGGAGGCAGAGGCAAGCGGATTTCTGAGTTCGAGGCCAGCCTGGTCTACAGAGTGAGTGCCAGGACAGCCAGGGCTATACAGGGAAACCCTGTCTCAAAAAAAAAAAAAAAAATTGAGTCGGGGTTCCAAGCTTGCTTGGAACTCAAAGAGCTCTACCTGCCCCTGCCTCTGCCTCCCAAGTGCCCAGAACGTTGTCTGCCAGTATGTCTTCGCGTAGTGGGACACGCCCACTCCAGGGCTCAGAAGGCATAGGCAGGAAGACCTATATGAGATCAAGGGTAGCCTGGTCTATACAGCAAATTCCAGGATAGCCAGAGCTTCACACGGAGACTCTTGAAACAAACGAACAAAATAAAAAGAAAGACCTTGATCCCGAGGTCCTCTTGTGCCTATGTCTGAGGCTATCCGCTATCCGCAAACTCTCCAGGGGAGACTCCCCATGACCCTCACAGTTTTTTTTTTCTTTCTTCCTTCCTAAATTTCATTTTTATCTTCACACGTATACGGATGCTTGCTTGCATGTATATCTGAGCACCGGATGTGTGCCTGATGCCCCTGAGGGTCAGAAAAGGGCATTGGCTCTCCTGGATCTGCAGTTACGTGTAGTTGTGAGCACACGCGTGGGTTCTGAGAACTAAAGCGGGGTCCCTTGGAAGAGCAGCCGAGGCTGTTAACCCCTGCGCCACCTCTCCAGCCGAGTCTTCCCCAAGTGCAGGGAGGTTTAGACAACTTGACCAGAATGAGCTAAGAGGAGTGGTGGCGGGTTGCTCTAGAGGAGGGTGGGTGGGGCAGCTGAGGCTTTGTCTCGTAGGAGCAGAAAGGAAAGTGGAGACAGAAAACACGGCTGAGGGACGGGACGAGGCAGAATGAGTTCAGAAACTAGAGAGGTCCGGTCAGGGCCAGGGCGAGACCCGCAGGACAGAGGCTTCTCTCTGGCGCCACCTCGCGGCGAAACCTTATTTCTTGTTCTAGCCTCCCACACCCTCCGAGGTAAACTGGGGAGACCCCGTTGTCTCAGCCGCCGCGTGCATCAAGGACCAGGCTTGGCGGCTCACCCTGTAGTCCCAGCACTTGGGAAGACAGAAAAGGTGAATCATTGTGATTTCAAGGTCATCCTGGGCTACACAGTGAGTCCAGGATAGCCTGAACCCTTCTTAAAAACAAAAAAGAAAACAAAACAGAGCCGGCAGGACAGTGGTGGCTCAGGCCTTTAATCCCAGCACTCAGGAGGCAGAGGCAGGTGAATCTCTGAGTTTGAGGCCAGCCTGGTCTACAGAGTGAGTTCCAGGACAGCCAGGGCTACACAGATAATTCTTATCTCGGAAAAAACAAAAAACAGAAAACAAAACAAAACAAAACAAAACAAAAAAAAAAACCAAAGCCAAAAGCCTGGGCTGGCAAGATGGCTCAGGAAGTGAGGAGCTTCCTTCCAAGCCTGGGACCTGGTTTAATCCCTAGCACACACTCAATGAACGGGGCAACCGAGTCCTGCACGTTGTCCTCTGCAAAAGTGTCTTGGCATGCCGAGGAACCACATAAAAATAAGAAACGCCAGGCGGTGGTGGCGCACGCCTTTAATCCCAGCACTTGGGAGGCAGAGGCAGGCGGATCTCTGAGTTCGAGGCCAGCCTGGTCTACAGAGTGAGTTCCAGGACAGCCAGGGTTACACAGAGAAACCCTGTCTCGAAAAACAAAAACAAAAAACAAAAATAAGAAAAACAATCATGTGCAAGTGACTTGGAATATGCGCAGGGTGAAAACAATACACAGAGTGTTACTACGCTTATTCCCGAAGGAAGAGAAAAAAAATATCAATATGTTCAGTGCAACAGTTTTGTAGACCGTATTTCTTTCTTTCTTTCTTTTTTTTTTTTTTTTTGTTTTTCGAGACAGGGTTTCTCTGTGTAGCCCTGGCTGTCCCGGAACTCACTCTGTAGACCAGGCTGGTCTCGAACTCAGAAATCTGCCTGCCTCTGCCTCCCAAGTGCTGGGATTACAGGCGTGCGCCACCACGCCCGGCTTTTGACAGTATTTCTATCGAGGTATGGTGGCCTATCCCTGCAGGAAGAGTGGGAGTTTTAGGCCAGCCTGGGCTACATAGTCAGACCCTGCCTATAAATAAATGAATAAATAAATAAATAAATATGGGCTGGAGCGACGGTTCAGTGGCTCAGAACTTGTACTGCTGCTCTCGCAAAGGCTCCAAGTTCAGCTCCCAGCACCCACTGCGGGCGTCACACAGACCGTGACAGGTCTCCAGATTCAGGGGATCTGACTCCTGGGTTCTGCACTTGCCTGCGCACACAGAAACAGGCACAGAGAACTGAAAATAAAGACACCTCCCTGGGGCTGGAGAGATGGCTCAGGTGTTACGAGCACTGACTACTCTTCCAGAGGTCCTGAGTTCAAATCCCAGCACCCACGTGGTGGCTCACAACCATCTGTAATGGGATCTGACGCCCTCTTCTGGCATTCGGGTGTACCTGTAGATAGAACACTCATATATGTAAAATAAATAAATAAATCTTTAAAAAAACAAAACAAAACAGGCCCACTTGTTCTCACACACAGGAGTCCCATTAAAAAAATGAATTAACCGCTCGGCCTTTAATCCCAGTGCTTGGGAGGCAGAGGTAGGCGCATCTCTGAGTTCGAGGCCGAGGGCAGCCTGGCTGATAGAGTGAGTTCCAGGGCAGCCAGGGCTACAGAGAAACGCTGTCTCAAAAAACAAAATCAAAACAAACAAAAATACAGGGTCTAACTGTATAGCCTTGGCTGGCCTGAAACTCTCCACGTGGAACAGGTGGCTCAGACTTAATGGGGGTCCTGCCTGCCCCTGCCTTTCAGGTGCTGACATTCAATGTGCACCCCGACACCTGACTATCGTTTAATTGCTTTTTTTGTTTGTTTGTTTGTTTCGAGACAGGGTTTCTCTGTGTAGTCCTGGCTGTCCTGGAACTCACTCTGTAGACCAGGCTGGCCTCGAACTCAGAAATCTGCCTGCCTCTGCCTCCCAAGTGCTGGGATTACAGGCGTGCACCACCATGCCTGGCTTTGCCTCTGCCTTCCTAATGCTGTGCCACCATGCCTGGCTTATCTTTTTATTTCTTATTTAGTCATTTTTGCATTTTTGAGACAGGATCTCGTGGAGCCCAGGCTAGCCTGGAGCTTGCTATGTAGCTGAGGCTGGGCTTGCACTTTTCATCCTCCTGCCTCTACTTCTCAAGTGCTGGCATGACAGGTGTGCACCAGCTCCTTCCGCTAAGAGTATCCTGTCTGCACTGTTTTGAGAGAGGGTCTTACTATGTAGCCCAGGCTGGTATAGAACTTGATATGTAGACCAGGTTGGCCTTGAACTCACAGAGAGTTGCCTGCCTCTGTCTCCCACATTATGCCCAACATTATTATTAATTTTTTTTCCCAAAACCTGTCTCTGTGAAGGGATTCTCATAGGTGACCCATAGGGAGGTCCATCACAGACAGGTTGAGCTCTGGTGCCTCCTGTTGGCAAACCTAACAGGAAGCTGGATGCCGGGGACTCTGGGAGATGTAGTTTATAGTTGCATACTGTGGTCCTGAGGGGACTAGTGGCTCTGAAGCTGGGAGCCGATAGCTCTGAGGCCAGCAACAGGCCATTAGGGACATTTTACTCTTGTTCTAATGGTCCCCACACTAGTCCCCAGTTGCACGGATCAGGACACACAGCTGTCCACTAACACTACTCCACACACCGGCACTTTTGAGTTTGTACCTGGACAGTTTTGTCCATACAAGCTGTATGGACTGGCAGATGTCTCCTTGCTGGACCAGGGGCTTTGGCTGTGACAGTGGACCAAATGTCTTTTTGGTTTGCAGGTGCATCAGACACAGAACACAGGAGGTGCAAAGGTCCTGTGGTGGCAGCCGGCTTTGCCTGTCAATATGGAGAGGACAGTTAGGGGACGTGGTGGGGTTGGCTTCCTAGGACACTGACAAAGCATGTACTGGTGGCTGGGCTTGCAGCCTAATGTACTGAAAGATACTCACTATTCCCACAGTTGTATCTGCGGGCCTTCAGAAGTGACTCTGCAGATTCCCCGGGGGCTGGGGTGACGTCGAGGACGCTGGGCAGGTCGAGGGAAGAGTAACCCAGCCCAGGATGCTTTCTCCAATCTCTGACACGACCACCCTTAGGTGGTCTCCTCCCCCCAACCTCTACAGACACCGATGGCGGTGCAGGGGGGATGTCCCAGGAGGACCTCGAGAGGGAGAGGAGAGCTCTTTTCTGTTCTCAGAAAACTCCCATCTCTGACCTTGGCATAGGGCCGGGGGCCGGGGCTCTGCTTTCAATCTGAGCCCCGGTAGAGGTCTGGGTAATCAAGGAGATCCCTTCTCGATCTAACTCTCCCTCCAAATAAAAGCAGCCACCGGACAGAGAGGTGAAATGGGTTCTTCGTCATCAGGTATCAAGTGTAAGCCGCGGAGTGTAAGCTGGGGGCGAGGCATGCCTCCAGGTCCCGAATCCAACTTGTCCTCCTTAGGGAAGACGTCCACCCTGGCTAAGAGGACAGTTACAGGCTGAGTTCAGCGCTGGGGTTTACCTTTCCTAGGGGTTGGAGAAAAGAGGGCCCCATCCTTGAATGCCACGTAGTTCAGACCTCATGTCGCCTCTCCTGGATAGGCTGCTATGTTCATGGCAGTCACCAGGTGGCGATAGAGACGCGCCCATCGGCTCAGGCTGGGCGGGGCCGTACCTGCCTAGGCGGAGGACTCCAGGGGAGACGCCCACAGAGCCATTTCGGAGAAATTCTGGATTCAAAAAGGCAAAATATCCCCGGCCTGGTGGTGAAAGCCTTTAATCCTAACGCTTAGGAGGCAGAGGCAGGCCGATCTCTATGAGTTTGAGGCCGGCCTGGTCAACACGTTAAGTTCCAAGACAGCCTGAGCTATGTAGATATGTAAAGAGATTCTGTCTACATGACCTGAGTTTGATCCTCGGAAGGCACATGAAAAACTGGACTCCGGACCATGCATCTGTAACCCCAGAACGCCTACAGAGAGACGAGAGAAAGATACCTGAGAATCTTCAGGAAACGTGCGGGCTCGTTGGCCAGCTAGCCTGCAGTAGGGAAAGAGCAGTCCCGGGAAGGAGATTCAGAAAACGTTCATGTGCTGGGTGTGTCGGCTTGTGGTGCATGCCTTTAACACTGGCTTAGAGGAGGCAGGGGCCAGCAGTCTCCACAGGGCGCCAGGAGTCCAGCTTTTCATATGAGAGTTGGACACCTAAAATCAAGTCCCCATGGGTTTTACCTACTGATATATATGGTGGTCTCATATAGCCTAGGCTACCCCCCAAACTCTTTAAGAAGGTGACGATGACACTGAATTCCTGGCCCGCTTGCTTCTTCCTCCTGAATGGTGGGAGTAAGGGTCTGTGCCACCAAGCCCGGCTTGCTAGCTTGCTATCGTACTGTTGTTGTTTGTTTTGTTTGAGACAGGGCCCCTCTCTGTAGTCCTTGCTGTCCTAGAGCTCTCTGTGTAGACTAGGCTAACCTCGAACTCACAGAGGTCAACCTCTTACCGAGTGCTGGGATTATAGGTATGTGCTAGCATACTTGGGATTACCATGTTTCTGATTATATAGTCTGTAGCCCAGGCTGGCCCCAGACCGGTGTCATCCCTTCTCCCTCAGCTTCCTCAGGGCAGGGATCGCACACCTGTCAGCCGATTCCGACCCCCACCCGCATGAATTTTACCTCCAAATGTGTTCCAAGACACACCGACTCCGTTTTCCCACCCGCTTTGGTTTAAGAGACTCTGGGTCTACTCGAGTGCTGATTTCACAATAGTTTGCTGCTTCTCTGGGCTCCCACGTACCGCGTAGGCACAGGGAAGGGACTGTGTCTGCTTCGACCTGTAGGAGTTGGAAAATCTTGCTTTCCTGCATCTAAATCACTGGATTTAGAAAACCAAGATTTGCAGAAGCCTTTCATCTCCGTCCGGACCAGAAGCAGCCATCTCTGATCTGCTGAATCCCTGGCGCCCTCTACAGTGGGAGACAAAGGTTGGGGGTAGACCCGACACACAAACGGGGAGCAGGGGGCCAGAGAGAAAGCCACGAGTCTGCAGGTATCTTCTCCCCTAGAACAGCAGGCTCTGAAACAGGCCAGCTTCCTCTGCAAGCCCCGCCCACGCTTCTGACCTCAGAGCCTGGAACTCTCCAGATTGGTCTATCTCTGGTAGATCCCACCCACAACTAGCACAAAGAAAGTGGCAAACTTTGCCACACCCCACTTCGCCGGGCCAGGGTATCAAGGTGTGGTCTAGACCACAAATCACGCCCCCCCCCACCCCCGCGTTCCCCAAAGTCATCGCGGTGCCCACGAACTAAGTTTCTCTCTCTGTCTCTCTCTGTGTCTGTCTGTCTGTCTGTCTCTCTCTCTCTATATATATATATTTTTTAGTTTGGACACAGTCTAGGACTAACTCACCGTGTAACAGAGGTCAACACATTTCTGATCCGCCTGCCTTCTCTCCCCCCGTGCGGAGGGCACTGGCTTTCGCCACCACTTCTGCTTAGGAGATGGGTGTGGTACTTTGAGCCCAGGTTCTTGGGCCTGAGAGCTAGCACTCTACCGACTGAGCTACAGTCCCAGCAGTTTGTTTTGCTATTCTTGGAGTCTCCATACCTGGCATGGAACTCCTGGTAATCCTGTCTCAACCTCACAAGCGCTTGCATTAGAGTGGGTGTCCCTGAACAGGTGTTGTTTGGTTGGTTGGTTTGGTTTTTAAAATGTTATAATTGTGTTATTAGACTTGATCTACAGAAGCCTTGACATTAGCTCCTGCATCTTGTGTGTGTATGTGTGTGTGCGCTCTCTCTCTCTCTCTCTCTCTCTCTCTCTCTCTCTCTCTCTCTCTCTCGTACACACACGTAGATACAAGGATGCAGACCAGAGAAGCACATCCACTGAGCCTGGAGCTAGGCTGGTAGCCAGCTGATCCCAGAGTTCTCCTGTCTCCACAGCAACTGTGGTTACAGATCCAGTGGCAGCCAAGCCTGGCTCCCTCATGGCTGCAGGGGATTTGAACTCAGTTCTTCATGCTCGTGTCTCAAGAGTCTTACCCAGTGAGCCATCTCCCCAGCCCCTCCTGTGTACTGATGGCACGCCACACGGCTATTTCTTTTCACTCCTTGCCTGACTGAGGTGATAATTTCTTTTTTTCTTTTTTTGGTTTTTCGAGACAGGGTTTCTCTGTGCAGCTCCGGCTGTCCTGGAACTCACTCTGTAGACCAGGCTGGCCTCAAACTCAGAAATCCGCCTGCCTCTGCCTCCCAAGTGCTGGGATTAAAGGCGTGTGCCACCACCGCCCGGCTCGGCGAGGTGATACTTTCTAAAGGTACAAACAAAAATTTGGAATCTGGGCGTGGCTGTGCATGACTGAAATCTCAGCACTGGAGAGGAGGGGGGGCATGGTCAGGATTTGGCTGCATGAGACAATGTCCAAGACAGAAAAGCAGCGAGGCCTCAGGGACACAGCAAGGCCTCAGGGACTCAGCGAGGCCTCAGGGATGCAGCAAGGCCTCAGCACGTAAAGGTGTGAGTCCAGGCCCGCCCGCCTCAGTTTGACCCCCAAACCCTCATAGTGGAGAGAACTGATTCTCAAAAAATGTTCTCTGATCTCCACATATGTTACCCTGGTGGATGTGTGTGAGTGTGAAAACACGGGCATGCACATGCGCGCGTGCCACACACACACACACACACACACACACACTAATTGAAGGAGAACAAAACAACAAGTCAAAGGCAGAGCTAGGTGATGGCACATGGGTTTTTTTTTTTTTTTTTGGTCTTTTTGAGACAGGGTTTCTCTGTGTAGCCCTGGCTGTCCTGGAACTCACTCGGTAGACCAGGCTGGCCTCGAACTCAGAAATCCGCCTGCCTCTGCCTCCCAAGTGCTGGGATTAAAGGCGTGCGCCACCACGCCCGGCTTTTTTTCGGGGATACTTACCACTATACTAACGAGGACGAGGCGGCACATGGTTTTAATCCCAGCACTTAGGTCTCAGAGGCAGGCGGATCCTGCCTCTGAGAGCTGGAGGCCAGCCTGGTCTACAGAGCTGAGTTCCAGGACAGCCAAGACTTCAAACTCAAGACTTCAAACTCAAAATGTAGACGAGGATGACCGTGACGTCTTGTTTCTCCTGCCTCCACTCTGGAGTGGAGTACTGGAGTTACAACACAAAGAAACTTTGTCTTTAAAACACAAGTTTTCAGCTAGGTGGGTGCTGGCACACACCTTTAATCCCAGCGCTTGGGAGGCAGAGGCAGGCAGATTTCTGAGTTCGAGGCCAGCCTGGTCTACAGAGTGAGTTCCAGGACAGCCAGGGCTACACAGAGAAACCCTGTCTCCAAAAAGCCAAAAAAAAAAAAAAAAAGAAAAAAAAAAGAAAAGAAAGAAAGAAAAAGAAAACACAAGTTTTCAAACACCCTCCCTGCCCTTCCCCAAAATCCACGAGCAAACAAACAAAACAAAGGCAGGAGCCTCCTGTTGGAGGCTGAGCTACAAATGACTCACAACTGAGGAGAATAAAAGCCAAAAACTCAGGAAGCCATGCTGAATTTCAAGTGACCAAGGGAAAAGATATCACCCATGGTCTGATCTTCAGAGAAATCCTTTCATGAACATAAAAACCCCACTTTCCAGTCAGGCTGGTTTAAGCCACCAGCTACTGAAGTTCTTTGCTTTCATTGTAATAAAAAAGGGGTTACCACAAGACACCCAGGTGTCCATTTCTCGAGGGTCCCTCGTCTCCACATCCCAAGGCCAGCCCCTCCCCCAGAGCAGCAGAACACCCACTCTGAGTAGATCTTTAAGTTAAAAAAAAAAAAAAAAGGGGGACTGGTGAGGTGGCTCAGCGGTTAAGAGCACTGGCTGCTCTTCCGAAGGTCCTGAGTTCAATTCCCAGCAACTACATGGTGGCTTACAACCATCTGTAACAAGGTCTGACTTCCTCTTCTGGACTGTACTTACATATAATAAATAAATAAATCTTTTTTTGGGGGGGGGTTTTGAGACAGGGTTTCTCGGTGTAGCTCTGGCTGTCCTGGAACTCACTCTGTAGACCAGGCTGGCCTCGAACTCAGAAATCCGCCTGCCTCTGCCTCCCAAGTGCTGGGATTAAAGGCGTGCGCCACCACCGCCCGGCTAAATAAATCTTTTTTAAAAAAAAGCAACCAAAACCGTAAGGATGAATTTATTTGTCTGTCCATCCATCATCCATCCATCCATCCATCTTAGAGTCTCTCTGTGTAACCAAGTGCTGAGATCAAAGGTCTGTGCCACCACTGCCCAGTTTATATATATATTTGTTTTTTTTGAGACAGGGTTTCTCTGTGTAGCTCTAACTGTCCTGGAACTCACTTTGTAGACCAGGCTGGCCTCGAACTCAGAGATCCACCTGCCTCTGCCTCCCAAGTGCTGGGATTAAAGGCGTGCGCCACCACCGCCCGGCCAGTTTATATATTTTATATCTACCTGTGTTCTGTCTGCAGGTACATCTGCTTGCCAGAAGAGGGCATCAGATCCCATTGCAGATGGTTGGGAGCCGCCAGGTGGGTGCTGGGAACTAACTCGAGGTCCTGCAGATCAGCCAGTGTTCTTAACCTCTGAGTCATCTCTCCAGCCCCGCCCCCCCTTAAGTGAAATTTATCGTTAAGTTTTCCTTCCTGCTGCCTTTTTTCTCTCTGTTTGCTTCTTTGTTTATTGTGTGGTGCTGGAATTCCAAAACAAGTCCCGGGCCACGCAGAGCAGATGCAGAGGCAGGAGAATACCCCATCCTAAAACTGACTCTTTTTAAAAACTCGGGAGTGGGCCGGGCGTGGTGGCGCACGCCTTTAATCCCAGCACTTGGGAGGCAGAGGCAGGCGGATTTCTGAGTTCGAGGCCAGCCTGGTCTACAGAGTGAGTTCCAGGACAGCCAGCGCTACACAGAGAAACCCTGTCTCCAAAAACCAAAAAAAAAAAAAAAAAAAAAAAAACCTCGGGAGTGAAGACACCGCCCAGCGGCTAAGAGCATCTGCTGCTCTGCTCTCACAGAGGACCCAAGTTCAGTTCCCAGCACAGTACACAGACCTTCATGACCACCTGTAACTCCAGCTCCAGGGGATCTGACGCCCTCTTCTGGTCACCTCAGGCACCTGCACGCATGCACCACCCCAAGACACATACACACATTTAAAGGTAAAGTAAATCCTTAAAAATCATTCATTCATTTAGAGACAAGGTCTCATAGCCAGGCGTGGTGGCGCATGCCTGTAATCCCAGCACTTGGGAGGCAGAGGCAGGGGGATTTCTGAGTTCGAGGCCAGCCTGGTCTACAGAGTGAGTTCCAGGACAGCCAGGACTACACAGAGAAACCTTGTCTCAAAAAACCAAAAAAAAAAAAAAAAAAAAAAAAAAAAAATCATTCATTCAGCCGGGCGGTGGTGGTGCATGCCTTTAATCCCAGCACTTGGGAGGCAGAGGCAGGCGGATCTCTGAGTTCGAGGCCAGCCTGGTCTACAGAGTGAGTTCTAGGACAGCCACGGCTAAACAGAGAAACCCTGTCTCAAAAAAAAACAAAAACAAAAAAAAAAAAAAAACAAAAAAACAACCCCCCCAAAAAAAATCATTCATTCATTCATTCATTTAGAGACAAGGTCTCAGACTGGAGAGATGGCTCAGTGGTTAAAAGCACTGACTGCATGCCGGGCGGTGGTGGCGCACGCCTTTAATCCCAGCACTTGGGAGGCAGAGGCAGGCGGATCTCTGAGTTCGGGGCCAGCCTGGTCTACAGAGTGAGTTCCAGGACAGCCAGGGCTATACAGAGAAACCCTGTCTCGAAAAACAAAAAAAAACAAAAACAAAAAAAAAAACAAAAAAAAAAGCACTGACTGCTCTTCCAGAAGTCCTGAATTCAATTCCCAGCAACCACATGGTGGCTCACAACCATCTGTAAGGGGATCCGATGACCATTTCTTGTGTATCTGAAGACAGCTACAGTGTATTCATATAAATAAAATAAATAAATCTTTTCAAAAAATAGAGACAGGGTCTCATGTGGCCCAGCCTGGCTTCAAACCCAGTACACACCTGGGCTGGCCTAGCACTTCTCCCCTGCCTCACCCCGAGTGCTGGGGTGACAGGCATGGATCATCGGCAGGCCCTTATGACTTCTAGGTTTTTAATTTGTTTGCTTTTGTTTTTGTTTTTGTTTTTGTTTTTGTTTTTGTTTTTCGAGACAGGGTTTCTCTGTGTAGCCCTGGCTGTCCTGGAACTTACTCTGTAGACCAGGCTGGCCTCGAACTCAGAAATCTGCCTGCCTCTGCCTCCCAAGTGCTGGGATTACAGGCGTGCGCCACCACGCCCGGCTGCTTTTGTTTTTGTTTTTGTTTTTGACAGAAGGTATTTCTATGTAATCTTGGCTGACCTGGAATTTGCTATATAGATCAGGCTGGTCTTGAACTCACAGAGACTCCTCCAGCCTCTGCCTCCTGAGTGCTGGGATTAAAGGAATGTACCATCAAACTCAGGTTGTTAGTTTGTTTATCTGAGAGGCCTAAACTATCTCTAAAAAGGAAAAGATGGGACTGGGGAGGCAGCTCAGCAGTGACGTGTATGTGTGTTTGTGTCTGGGTACATGAGTCGGAGAGACAGCTCAACAGTTAAGAGCAGCTGCTTCTTCCCAGAAGACCCGAGTTCCCAGCATCTGTAGCGGGCGACTCACAACTGCCTGGAACTCCAGTTCCAGGGGACCTCACACCATCTCCTGGTCTCCATAGGTACCACATACATGTGACACACACACTCACACACACACACACATACATACACTCACACACACATACATACACGCATGCACAGAAGTACCACATATATGTGGCATACACTCACACACACATACATATACTCACACACATATACATACATGTATGCACAGAAGCGCTACACATATGTGGCATACCCTTACACATACATACACTCACACCCATGCACATGTACCACACACATATGACACACACACTCACACACACAGGCACCACATACATGTGGCATACATCTCTCACACACATGTGTACAAATAATAAGAAATTAAAAATAGGGGGCTGGTGAGATGGCTCAGCAGTTAAGAGCACTGACTGTTCTTCTGAAGGTCCTGAGTTCAAATCCCAGCAACCACATGGTGGCTCACAGCCATCCATAATGAGATCTGATGCCCTCTTCTGGAGTGTCTAAAGACAGCTATGGTGTACTTACATATAATAATAAGTAATTTTTTTTTTTTTGGTTTTTCGAGACAGGGTTTCTCTGTGTGGTCCTGGCTGTCCTGAAACTCACTCTGTAGACCAGGGTGGCCTCAAACTCAGAAATCCGCCTGCCTCTGCCTCCCAGAGCGCTGGGATTACAGGCGTGTGCCACCACCGCCCGGCTATAAATAAATTTAAAAAAAAAGAAATTAAAAATTATTTTGTAAAACAGTAAAAAGGCTTGGGCTGGGGCTCAGTGGTGGAGGGCCTGCCTATTCGGAAGCTCTGAGTGCGGTGCCTAACAGAACAGAAAACACTTTTAGACTCCAGAGAGCCTTGCCTGTCCTGGAACTTGCTCTGTAGACCAGGCTGGGCCATGAACTCTCAAGTGCTGGGATTAAAGCCACGTGTTCTCTCTCTCTCTCTCTCTCTCTCTCTCTCTCTCTCTCTCTCTCTTATTTGAGACAGGTTCTCATATAGCCCAGGTTGGCTTCAAACTAACCACAGACCCCATGTTTGTTAACAACTCCGGATCCTCCTGTCTGTCCCTCTTCCCAACGCTGGGATAGCACTGTGTGCCCCCAGGTGGGCTGGAACCCAGGACCTCCAGCCCACTGGTCCAGCACTTCCCTGTCCGAGCCACATGCCCGGTCCAGATAGCAGGATTCAGCAGGTCAGCAGGTCAGCAGGCCTCTCACATATCCCCAGGGAACACTGCTACCCCCGGAGGAGGCTGTGGTGACTTCGGATCTGTGATGATCAGAAAGGGCTGGGCCTGGCATCCTGCAAACTGGCTAGTGCTGATGGGGCAGGGTGAGGTGGGGGCGGGGACGGGATTTGTTCTCTCTTGCAGATAATAGACTAAACCTATGATCAGAGATAAAAGTCCAGTGCAGGCCTGGAGCTACAGACCTGGTGTGGTTCTGCCCTCTGTTGAAGGGATGGTGTCTGGGTTTTTTTTATTATTATTTTATTTTAAAATTATGTGTGTATTGTGTGCCTGTATAGGTTCATACACTTGAGTGCATTGCCTATGGAGGCCAGAAGTATCTTGGGGGATGGAGATAGAATTATGGGTGGTGTGAGCCAACTGATGCTGGGAGTTAAACTGAGGTTCTTTGGGAAAGCAGGAAATGCTCTTAACTGCTGAGCCACCTTTCCAAAAATTTTGTGTTTTAATTGTGTACATCATATATGTTTGTATATGAACGGGTATGTGCATGTGAATGCAGGTGCCCTTGGTGGCCAGAAGAGGGCACTGTAGTCTCTGGAGCTGGAGTTTTAGGTGGTTGTGAGGTGCCTAAGGTGGGTGCGAGGAACTGAACTCAGGTCCTTTGCAAGAGCATCTTTTAACCTCCAAGCCATCTGTCCAGCCCGTTAAGTTGTTTCAAATGTCCCATTCCACTCTAAGTGACACTCTAAGTGACAGTCTCCCTGCCCGGAGGAAGTGTTCTGTGCTGTCTCTATTGCTGCTTACGGGGGCCCCCAGGGCTTCTGGGAGGTGGAGGAAATGAAAACCATTGTTGAACATCTGGGGCTCAGGAGTTAAGAGCACTGGACTGTGTTCCATCCCCAGCACCCACGCGGTGGCTCACAACTGTCTCTAACTCCAGATTCAGGGCATCTGACGCCCTCTTCTGACGTCCACGGGCAGCGGGTACACACATGGTACACAGACATAATTGCAAACACAACACCACACACATAGAATAAAAAACTGCTGTTTTTCTTCCGTCCTCCCCACCCCTCCTTCCTTCCTTGAGGACACCCCCCCCTTCCTCCTCTCAAAGTGCCCTCCCCAACCTGAAGCCTCCAAAGACCTGGGGATCTCATTAAGAGAGAACCAGGGCTCCTGCTTCAGGTCTTTCCGGTGAAGAGGTCTTCCTTTCCAAACCTTCCTGGACGTGAAGAGAAACAGCTGGCTGAGATTGCAGGGCAGCCAAGAAAACAAAACAACTGTTTCCAGGCCGTTGCTGCCAGGATTTCCTGAGGCTCTTCTGGCTCTGCGGCAGGAGGTCTGGCTGCTTGCTCCACATCCCTGGCTTGCTGGGGCCCCTCAGGCAAGTCTCACGCCCTCTCTGAGCCGTGGGTGAGCCCAAGGCTTGAGGGGTAGATGACCTGGGAGGTGTCATTCACTCAGCTGCGCTGGTGTGTCCTGGCTACAGCTCCACCAGTTACCTGGTTGGTGGTAGTGGTGGTAGGTTTGTGTGTGTGTGTGTGTGTGTGTGTGTGTGTGTGTGTGTAGCACAGATGTTTTGTTTGACCTTGGAGCTGGAGTTACAGGTGGTTATAAGCAGCAGCTGTGGTGACTAGGAATCAAACTCAGGTCCCCTGCAAGACTCACCTGCTGAGTCACCTCTCCAGCCCTCTTGCTATCTTCTTTTTATAGACAGTCTCCTTATTTAGCCCAGGCTGGGCAGGAACTCGAGATCCTCCTGCTTCAGTAGGTGCCTAAAGCACCATGCCTGATTAGCTTCACATATTTTGTGTGTGTGTGTGTGTGTGTGTGTGTGTGTGTGTGTGTGTAGCATGTGTGGTCCCTGTGTATGGGTGCATGTGCACGGAGAGGCCAGAGCAGGATACTAAGTGTCTCTCTCTGTTGCTCTTCTGCCTTGTTGCCTTGAGACAGGGTCACAGTAGCACACGCCTTAATCCCAGCACTGTGGAGGCGAAGGCAGGCGGATCTCTATGAGTTCTAAGCCACCATGAGCGGGTTCTAAGACGGCCAGGGCTACACAGAAAAACCTGCCTCAAAAGTGTGTGTGTGAGCTGGGCATGGTGGTGCACACCTGTAATCCCAGCACTTGGGAGGCAGAGGCAGGTGGATTTCTGAGTTCAAGGCCAGCCTGGTCTACAGAGTGAGTTCCAGGACAGCCAGGACCACACAGAGTCTGTCTCGAAAAACCAAAAAAAAAAAAAAAAAAAATTGTGTGTGTGTGTGTGTGTGTGTGTGTGTGTGTGTGAGAGAGAGAGAGAGAGAGAGAGAGAGAGAGAGGGAGAGGGAGAGGGAGAGGGAGAGGGAGAGGGAGAAGGAGAGGGAGAAGGAGAAGGAGACTCACTGAGCCACAACCATTGATTCAGCTAGGTTGGCTGGCCAGCAGGTTCTCAGGGTCCACTTGTCTCCATCCTATGATACTGGGTTACAGGCAGGCCCACGGTGTGCATGCATACACGCAGGTAAAACACTCATCCACATAAAATAAATAAACCTAAAGCCAGGCAGTGGTGGCACACACCTTTAATCCCAGCACTCAGGAAGTAAGGTAGATGGATTTCTCTTAGTTTGAGGCCAGCCTGGTCTACAGAGTGAGTTCTAGGACAGCCAAGGCTGTATACACACACACACACACACACACACACACACACACATCCTGAAAACAGGATGGAACACAGGATTTGGTTTGAAAACAAACCAAAAAAATTAAGTAATAAATAAATCAATAAGTCTAGACATGTGTTAAAGTAATTTTAAAGATAAAACAAAAAAGTATGAGCTCACAGGATCCCCAGAACCCACATCAAATGCCAGGTGGGTGTGGTGGCCCAGAGCAAGCTGGCTAGACTCGCCCAGTCGGTGTGCTCCAGGCTCAGTAAACAGAGAGCATCGCACAGGACATCCGTGTCCACCTTTGACCTACACACACACTGGGGAGGCAGGGACCAGCGGACCTCTGGGATTAGACTCACTGACCGGCTAGACTACTCTACTCGGAAAGTCCCATACCTGACAAATGATGCCGTGTCTTCCTCTGACGTCTACACGCACACATGCACACTCACACAGATCCCCTGACCTCTATACACACACACACACACACACACACACACACACACACTCACACAGATCCCCTGACCTCTACACGCACACATGCACACTCACACAGATCCCCTGAGTTCTACACGCACACGTGCACACTCACACAGACAGAGACCGAAGCTAAGGGCCAGGGAAGCAACTCAGTTGGCAGCATGCTTGGGTGTGGCGCTACACACCTGGTGTTGGTTCTAGGCTAGCCTCAGCTACATAGTGCGTTTAAGGCCAATTCGGGATACTAAAGACCGTCTCTGTCTCAACAAAGGAGTCAGGCACAGGGCAGCGCATGTCTGTAATTCCAGCAGTTTCAGAAGCCTCGTCAAGAGAATAGAGTTCATGGCTAACCTGGGCTACACCGAGAAGCCCTGTTTCCAGAAGTAGCCAAAGATTCTCAGGCAGGAGGATCATTTTGAGTTTGAGGCCAGTCTGGGTTTGGCATGAGACTCTGTCTCAAAAACCCTGGGCAAGTGAGATCACTCCGTCGGTCAAAGCAGCTTCACACAAGCCTGACGACCTGGCTCCATCCCCAGGAGCCAGGCAGAAGAAGCTGGATCCCATGGTGTGTAGCTGAAACCCTCGGGGAGATGGGAGGTGGAGGCAGGAGAATTGCCAAGAAGATCTGGATGTCTCCTGGCTAGTTTGAAGGATCCAAAGAAAGGAAAGCAAAAGACAGGATATATATGTGCCGTGAAGGGCACTCTTTCTGACTCTTTGAAAACTGTCCTGTACTTGAGTACAGTAGGATATACACAGGGCACACAAATGTGTACGTGCACACATAAACATTTGTACACATACGGACACACAGAGGCACAGACACACACACACACACACACACATACACAGACATTCACATGTGTACACACACATAAACACAGACACACAGGAACCCACAGATGCACACAGGCACCCACAGACACACACAGACACAGACATACACACACATACATACCTAGGTACACACCCAGACACACCTAGACACCCAGATACACACCCAGACACACCCAGACACACATACATACACAGGCACACACACACACACACACACACACACACACACACACACGAGAGAGAGATTGAGATTAAAATTAAGAGTTTTTGGAAGCCGGGCGTGGTGGCACACGCTTGTAATCCCAGCACTTGGGAGGCAGAGGCAGGTGGATTTCTGAGTTTGAGGCCAGCCTGGTCTACAGAGTGAGTTCCTGGACAGCCAGGTCTACATAGAGAAACCCTGTCTGGAAAAACAAAAACAACAAAAAAAGAGTTTTTGGGTTTTTTTTTTTTAAGACAGGGTTTCTCTGTGTATCCCTGGCTGTTCTGGATCTTGTTCTAGATCAGGCTGGCCTCAAACTCAGACATCAGCCTGTCTCTGCCTTCCAAGTGCTGGGATCAAAGGTGTACACCACCACCACCCAGCAAGATTGGGATTAAAACAGCATATCAAGCCAACAACACTGCAAAACAATAAATACCGACGACGAAACCCAAAGGGATCGATTTGGCGAGAACTCTGTAGGAAAGCTGAGTCTGAGCTAATTCCCTCTAATGCAGCCCACACATTTAGTCAGGCTGAGACCTTCGCTCATTGGCAGTCTCACCCACTCCGAGGGCACGGAGCTCTGCTGGGTCTGCTGTGCTATGAGAGCAGCTGGCAAATGGGATATCTCCAGCATTATTTGGGAGAAGGCTGTGCTAGTACCGATCTGTAATCCTAACACTCGGGAGGTGAAGGCAGGAGGATTAAGAGTTCAAAGCTCGGGGCAGGAGAGTCAGAACACCGACTGCTCTTCCAGAGGTCCTGAGTTCAAGTCCCAGCAACCACGTGGCGGCTCACAACCATCTGTAATGGGATCCGATGCCCCCTTCTGGTGTGTCTGAAGACAGTGACGGTGAACTCATATACATAAAATAAATCTTTAAAAAAAAAAATGAGCCGGGCGGTGGTGGCGCACACCTTTAATCCCAGCACTTGGGAGGCAGAGGCAGGCGGATTTCTGAGTTCGAGGCCAGCCTGGTCTACAGAGTGAGTTCCAGGACAGCCAGGGCTACATAGAGAAACCCTGTCTCGAAAAACCAAAAAAAAAAAAAAAAAAAAAAAAAAAAAAAAATGAGTTCGGGCTGGTGAGATGGCTCAGTGGTTAAGAGCACCGACTGCTCTTCTGAAGGTCCTGAGTTCAAATCCCAGCAACCACATGGTGGCTCACAACCATCTGTGATGGGTTCTGATGCCCTCTTCTGGAGTGTCTGAAGACAGCTACAGTGTACTTACATATAATAAATAAATAAATCTTAAAAAAAAAATGAGTTCAAGGCTAGCCTTGGACACAGAGTGAGGTTGACAGCCTGGGCTACGTGAGACCTTGTCTCAAAAAACAATACATAAATAAATGCAGACTTTGAAGGGGCCTCATTTAGGAGGTCAGGGAGGTGTGATGTCTGTAGTCCTGGTAGGTACCTCAGGATCCCAAAGGACAGCAAACACGGGGCGGTGTAGAACATTCTAGTGTCCTTTCCCGGGTACATTGTAGTTACCCAACCCTGGGAAGCCCCTACTTGGGGGCTTTCTCGTTTCTCGTCACAATTCCTTGACTTCTGCTTTAGCCAACAGAATTGGACTTTTCTGTCTCCAATTTCAGCTCTTGAGACAGAAAGGGGAGTCCCCTTAGCCACCTGGGGAGGCTGACAGGGCAGGTCCCAGCCAGCCGAATCTGCTCTTTCCTGTAAATTAGAAAACAAAAACAAAACAACAACAACAACAACAAAACAAACAAAAAACAAAAAACACCTCACGCGTGGAGGCTGCCGGGCTAGACTGTGATTCTGAATTCCAGCAGCTGTCTGTACATGGAGTCTTGAGGAAGGACCCCGAGGTTGTGGAGGATGGGTGGATCTCAGATCTCCCCGGCTGTACCGACAGGCAGTGGTTGCTGAGGGCCAAGCTTGGTTCCTATGCATGAACCTCAAGAACTCTTTTTTTTCCCCCTTGAGACAGGGTTTCTCTGTGTAGCCCTGGCTGTCCTGGAACTCCCGCTGTAGACCAGGCTGACCTCCAACCAAGATATCTGCCGGCCTCTGCCTCCCGAGTGCTGGGATTAAGAGTGTGAGCCCCCAGTACACAGGCTGCAAATACTCCAAAGCTGATTTGAGCCATCCCTTTAGCCTCTCAAACTCCTGGTAATTCTCCTGCTTCAGCATGCTGGGTGCTGGAACTGCATGTGTATGTCTGGCTATTCTCTCTCTCTCTCTTGAACATCGAACGAGTGCTCAGAGTTTATTGGATCTGGGAAGACCACAAGGCTGGGTTCTAGAAGCTGGCTCTGCCTACCCCAGCTCAGGAGGAGTTGTCTGAGGGCCAGGCACTTCGAAGGACAGACGGGGCCCGAGGCCAGACACTGGGCCCCAGCTCACCAGAAGGGGAGCCCTGACAGTCTCCGAGGGGGGGATAGCTGGGGTGGCTGCCAGGCAGGCAAGGCCAAAGCCTGGCACCAGGCAGTGACCCCCCCCTTCTGGCAGAGATATCTTGGCATGAGCCTGACTCTGCCCATGACACTAAAGTGCCCTCTTAATTAGCCAGGCGCTTGCCAGGCCCTGGCCACGACTGCTTGTCTCACAGAATTCACCTTGGACCTGGCACCGACGGGGAGGGTGGATGGCCCGGTGTTTTGTCTTGCTTTTAGGGGAGCTGGGCTCAAGGCTGGCCTCCCAGGGCCAGCCCAGGTTTCTCCCTCAGAATGGATATTGGCCATGATGGGGCAGACCTGTAATCCCGGCATTTGAGACAGAAAGATTGTTGAGAGTTTGAGGCCAACCTGGACTAAATAGGGAGGCCCTATCTCTACCCTCCCCGCCCCCCCTGCCCCCCACCCCTTGAAATGTTGGAGGGTCTGGGGAAGATGTCTCAGTGGAAAAGGGCATTTATTTACTGCTCTTGCAGGGGACCCAAGTTAGATTCCCAGCATCTACAACGGGGTGGCTCACAGCTGTCTCCAACTCCAGTTCCAGGCACTCTGACACCTTTCTCTGGCCTCCAAGGCACCTGCATACACACACACACACACACACACACACACACACACACACACACACACTCCATAAATAAAAATAAAAATAAATAATGATAACAACATATGCTGGATATTGTGGTGCTCCTGCTATGGTGGTGCTCCAGACATGATGGTGCTCCTGACATGATGGTGCTCCTGACATGATGGTGCTCCTGACATGGTGGTGCTCCTGACATGATGGTGCTCCTGACATGGTGGTGCTCCTGACATGATGGTGCTCCTGACATGGTGGTACACCCTGCTCTGACAGTTCTGAGGAGGTGGATGGAGATAGGAGGATCCAGACTCAGAAGCTAGCCTGAGATAGGAGACCCTGTCTCAGAATAGGCTGGAGGCTGCCTCTGCCATTTAGCCTCTGCTCTTTGGCTTCTATCTCTTTTTCCTTGTGTGTGTGTGTGTGTGTGTGTGTGTGTGCGCGCGCGCGCGCGCGCGCATGCATATTTGTAAATATATAAACATATATATATACACACACACCCACAGACACAAACTTATTCTGTAGACCAGGCTGGCCTCGAACTCAGAAATCTGCCTGCCTCTGCCTCCCAAGTGCTGGGATTAAAGGCGTGCGCCACCATGGCCCTTATTTATTTTTAAGACAGGGTCTCCTGTTGCCAAGGCAGCCCAAAACTCACTATTAGTCAAAGACTGGAACTCCAAGGGCTGGGGTGGCAGCCTGTGTCTCTCCTGGTTTATGCACTGCTAGGGATGGAGCCCAGGGCTTCCCACCCTTACCGACTCTGGTTGTGTAGCCCTGGCTGGCCCCCTCCTTTCTATCCCCCTGCCTCAGCCTCTTGAGGACTGAGATGAAGGCTGGGGTTTGAAGGCTAATTGGAGCCACTGGTTTGGTGCCTACCTTGGTGGGGGGGAGGGGGGAGGAGCATTTTAAGACCCAGGCAGATGGTCACACTTTGTCCACTCAACTCTGCTATCCGGAAAGTCAGCTGTGGTCGCTCACACCTGTCACCCAGCACTCGGGGAGGTGGAAGCAGGAGGGAGAATCACAGGTTCGAGGCCAGCTTGGGTTATATGAGACTCTATCTCAAAAAGACCAAACCAGGAACTGGGAAGATGGCCAAGTTAGCAAGGCAACCTGAGTTTCATTCCGGAACTCATATAAAAAGCTGACTGTGGCCAGGGGGGGCGCACGCCTTTAATCCCATCACTCCGGAGACAGAGGCAGGAGGATCCTTGAGTTCGAGACCAGCCTGGTCTCCAGACTGAGTTCCAGGATAGCCGGGGCTATACAGAGAAACCCTGTCTTGGAAAACAAACAAACCAAAACAACAAACAAAAAAAAGCTCTCTAAATGCGTGCGAGTAATCTCACATATCTGTTATCTCTGGATAGACAGCGGCAGGCGAATGCATCTCTGGGACTCGCCAGCCTGTCTAGACTAATCTGTGAGCTCTAGGTTTGGAGAGACCACCAGTCAAATAAATGCAGGTGATACCTGAGGAAAGGCTCCCAGCAAGTGCGCGTGCGCACGCACACACACACACACACACACACACACACACACACACCAGCAAACAAAAGCTAACAAAAGCAGAACCATATTTTGTTGTTGTTGCTGTTAAATTTCATTTATTCTGTGCATGGGTGCTTCAGCTGCAGGAATGTCTGTGCACCATCTACATACCTGGTACTCTTGGAGGTCAGAAGAGGGCATTGAATCCCCTAGAGCCGGAGTTACAGAAAATTGTCAGTGACCTTGTGGGTTCTGGGAATTTAATTTGGATTCTCTGAAGGGCAGGCGGTACCCTTAATCGCTGCGCCACTGATACGGCTTTGCAAACCCATATTTTATAAGAGCCACCGGGCCAGAAAACTCCGCGCCAGGTCCTGTTTGTTGTGTCTAGGCCTCCGTTTCCTGGAAGACAAAGAATAAATATGTCGTTATCAGAGAGAGCAAAGGTGGAGACTGCTCTACCCTTTCGGTCAGAGGAAAGCAGGCTGGGAATAACTCAGTGTCTCGGAGGAAAGCCCAGCTGGGCCTGGGGCTGGTGGGTCAGCCGGGCGGGCGTGGGTCCTAGAGTCGGCCCCTCCTACTTCCTAAACTCTGATGGGCGAGTGGCGCCAGTGGTACCAGGCTGTCTTGAGGGGCCCTCAGAGCAGGTGACCACAGAGCCACAAAGAGGCTATTCATGGTCTCTGGTTCACGAGGCTGCCCCTTTATTGAGGGCTTGAACCACAGAAGGCTGTGTGGTCTGCAGGAAAGCTAGCTCTGAGCTGTCTGGCCAGCTACAGTAATGTGTGTGTGTGTGTGTGTGTGTGTGTGTGTGTGTGTGTATACATAGCACTTTTTTCTATCTATCTATCTATCTATCTATCTATCTATCTATCTATCTATCTCTATCATCAATCATCTATTTTTGTATCTGTCTGTGTGTCTATGTATCTATTGATGTATGTATGTATGTATGTATGTATGTATATATGCATTATGTAACTACATGTGTTCCGGAGGCAGGATTTAATATAGCCCAGGCTAGCCTTAACACATTTCATAGCAGAACCATATTTTGATTTTCAGATCCTCCTGTCTCTACCTTGTGAGTCCTGGGATTACAGGTCTGTACCACTGTGCCTGGTTTAGGAGATTCTGTGGTCATATTCAATATACTTTCGTGTACATTCTTTTTTTTGTTTGTTTGTTGTTTTTTTTTCAAGACAGGGTTTTTCTGTGTAGCCCTGGCTGTCCTGGAACTCACTCTGTAGACCAGGCTGGCCTCGAACTCAGAAATCTGCCTGCCTCTGCCTCCCAAGTGCTGGGATTACAGGCGTGCGCCACCACGCCTGGCTATTCGTTTACATTCTTATTTATTTGTGTGTGTCTGTGTGTGGGCACATATGCCATGGAGTTTGTTGGAGTCAGTTCTTTCCTTCCACCATATGGATCCCAGGAACAGAGGTGGGCGAGCCTGGAGCCAAGCGCTTTTCCCTGCTGAGCCTTCTTGCTGGCTGACTTATCTGCTCTTTTGAATTAGGGTCTCACGTACACAGGTGTACAAGGCCTTATGTACACTTCTCAATTCCTTGCCACTACCCAGCAGGCTCTGAGATTTCAGGCCTGTGCTACGTCACGCCGAGGTTTCACGCCCAGGTTTCTTGCTTGTTTTTTTTTTTTCCATTTTCTTTAAAGATGTATTTATTATTACATGTAAGTGCACTGTAGCTGTCTTCAGACACAAGAAGAGGGCATCGGATCCCGTTAGAGATGGTTGTGAGCCACCATGTGGTTGCAGGGATTTGAACTCAGGACACTCGGGAGAGCAGTCGGTGCTCTTAACCACGGATCCATCTCTCCAGCCCTGTTTTGTTGTTTTTCAACACAGGGTTTCTCTGTGTAGCCCTGGCTATCCTGGAACTCTCTCTTCAGACCAGGCTGAACTCAGAGACCCTCCTGCCTCTGCCTTCCAAGTGCTGACTTAAAGGCGTTTGCTACCACCTTGTGCCTTAAGCCCAGCGTCTCATTTGATGGCTGGAAGTTTCCCCGCCTCTGTCTCTCCGCAGCTGCCCAGCACTGATGTGTGGTTGAGAGCAGGGAAAGGAGGTTCTGCTAGGACAAGATCACATGCAGCTGTGAGCAGCCCTCCTCACCCTCCTGGGACAGTTCTCAGGCCAGGTCTTCTGTGTCCTCCGCTATTAAAGCAGCAGAAAGTCAACGAAGCCTCGATCTTCCCAGCAGCTGAGAGAACCTGAAAAGTGTGAACGAGATTTCCAGGAAAGCTAAGAGGTGAGAGACTACAAGGTTGGGGTGATAAGGGGGTGCCCGTCAAGCTGTAGCGTGGGAGCCTCGATACGTGGTGAGCAGTTCTGCCTTCTCAGCAGGCATGTCAGGAGTTCATGGTCATCCTCAGCTACATAGTAAGTCCATGGAGCTAGCCTGGGCTACATAGACCCCATTACCAAAACAAAAACAAAAACAAAAGCAAAAAAAACAGTAAAGAAAAAAATCTTGTGATAACCTGGGAGATGGGGGATGGGTGGGTGAGCTGTGTAGCCCAGGGAACCACTACTGGTCCCTTTGGAAGTCCCTGCTCTACAGTGGCAGAAACAGGGAATCATGGGGGATTCTGGAGACCCTTCAGGGAACTAAGTTCAGGGCAGGGCGGGGAGCAGGGCAGCCAGTCCCTGTGGCCTTCTTTCCTGTCTGGAACAAGTACTGGGCAAGGCATCCAGCCAGGAGCAACTCTGCCTGACCTCCGCTAACTGTTCTGTTTTGTGCTGCGCCCTCATCTCAGCAAGGATCAGGTGGCACTTGGGTCCCCATGGGATCCAGGGACACAGTGTCCATGTCCCCATCTTTCCCCAGAGGGACCTGGGGCAGGGTGGAAGAGGAGACCTCGTGATGTGTACAGGTCTAGCTCATCCCTCCTAGAACTCAGGGGTGTCAGGGTTGGGGACAGAGTTGGGGACACTTGGGGAAGGTGTGACGGGGCAGGCTGGCTCTTTATTAAGCTTGCCTACAGCAACAGCAGAGACACAGCGACGACAATACTAACAGCCCCACTCTTAACCAAAGCTCGATGGTTACTAGACCCAGCCTGCTGCATAATTCTCAGTCCATAACGACACGCCCTTTCCCTTTCTCAGGGGCTTATCATAGAGGCTTCACCCCAAACCCACACCCCATCTAGAACAAATGTTTATATCAGCCATGTTTGCTCGGAGTAGAGCATAGAGAGGCCTCTCTGTCACCAGAGGCAGAGGCATTCAATCTGAAGACACACGACCGTGCATGTGCATGCACACACGTGTTTGTGTGTGTGTGTGTGTGTGTGTGTGTGTGTATTTGGTACAGATCCATGTCTGTGTGTGTGTGTGTGTATTTGGTACAGATCCATGTCTGTGTGTGTGTGTGTGTGTGTGTGTGTATTTGGTACAGATCCAAGTGTGTGTGTGTGTGTGTGTGTGTGTGTGTGTGTTTGGTACAGATCCGTGTGTGTGTGTGTGTGTGTGTGTGTGTGTATTTGGTACAGATCCATGTCTGTGTGTGTGTGTGTGTGTATTTGGTACAGATCCATGTCTGTGTGTGTGTGTGTGTGTGTGTGTGTGTGTATTTGGTACAGATCCAAGTGTGTGTGTGTGTGTGTGTGTGTGTGTGTGTGTGTGTGTTTGGTACAGATCCAAGTGTGTGTGTGTGTGTGTGTGTGTGTGTGTTTGGTACAGATCCGTGTGTGTGTGTGTGTGTGTGTGTGTGTGTTTGGTACAGATCCGTGTGTGTGTGTGTGTGTGTGTGTGTGTGTGTATTTGGTACAGATCCAAGTGTGTGTGTGTGTGTGCATTTGGTATAGATCCAAGCACAGAAAAGTGAAAAACATTGAGGTTGGTGATTGAAGGGTTCATTGACAGGAGGTCTGGTCCGAGCAAGCTAATTGTACGGATCTGAATGTTGTGCTGTTTCAGAAAGGAATGAGGGAGCTACTGTTTCTAAGGAAGAGTGGGCACTAAGACATATGAAGGAAAGGTGGTACAGTAAGCCCTTACAGCACACGCCCAAGACCTGAATTCACTTCCTGGAACCCAAGGCAAACAAAACAAAACAAAACAAAACAAAACAAAAAACAAAAAACAGGTGTGGCCAGGCATGGTGGCACATGCCTTTAGTCTCTGAGTTCAAGACTAGCCAGGTCTACATAGCAAAACTTTTCCTCAAGAAGAGAAGAAGAGCCGGGCGTGGTGGCGCACACCTGTAATCCCAGCACTTGGGAGGCAGAGGCAGGTGGATTTCTGAGTTCGAGGCTAGCCTGGTCTACAGAGTGAGTTCCAGGATAGCCAGGGCTACACAGAGAAACCCTGTCTCGAAAAAAAACCAAAAATAAATAAATAAATAAATAAATAAGAAGAAGAAGAGAAGAGGAGGAGGAAGAGAAGAGGAGGAGGAGGAGACAAGGCAAAACAGCCACCCCCATAGCTGGGGGCGGGTTACTTGCCTATAATCCTAGCACTTGGGAGGCTAAAAGAGGAAATCAGGAGCTTTGGCTTATGAGAGCCTTTCTCATAAAACCAAAATCAAACCCAGCAAAACATGAGGTAGTAACTCAGCTGGAGAGTGCTTGTCTAGACTCTTCTAATGAGGGGCTGGGGTCATGGCTCAGTGGTAGAATCCCCTAGTGAGGGGCTGGGGGCGTGGCTCAGTGGTAGAGCCCCTGCCTAGAATCCCCCAGTGAGGAGCTAGAGTGTGGCTCAGTGATAGAGCCCCTGCCTAGAGTCCCCCAGGGAGGGGCTAGGGTGTGGCTCAGTGGTAGAGCCCCTGCCTAGAATCCCCCAGGGAGGGGCTGGGGTGTGGCTCAGTGGTAGAGCCCCTGCCTAGAATCCCCCAGTGAGGAGCTAGAGTGTGGCTCAGTGGTAGAGCCCCTGCCTAGAGTCCCCCAGGGAGGGGCTGGGGTGTGGCTCAGTAACCGTCTGCTCACCTAACATGTTCAAGGCCGTGACTTTCATTGAAAACATCACGAAACAAACAAAACCCTCAGTGGGGCTGAGTGTATAGCCATGTTTGCTTGTTTCCATTTAAAGAACAACACCCGGAAGCTTTCTCGCTAGGGGGGAGGGAGTAGGGTGGGAACAGGGCGGTGAAGCTCGCTTCTTTCTTTGTATTTGAACTGTGCGGCTGTGGGTGTATTATCTGCTCCTAAGGGTGGCACATGAAAATGAGAGCAAGGAAGGCTCCGGTTCTGCTGAAATGAACCTCAATTCTCCACAGATGACCTCACCCAGTGCCAGATGGAAGTCCCCCAACATTTCAGCCTTTGTTCTGAGTGCTGGACCCCAAATTCATCTTAAGGGAAAACCCAAGGAGCCTCTCTGTCTCTGTGGTTTCCTTCCACAACAGTCTCTCAGTGTGTGTGTGTACATGTGTACATGTGTGAACATGTATGTAAGCATGTGTGTACATGTGAGTGTGTACATGTCTATGTGTGTGCTGTATACATGTGCGTACATGTGTGCATGTGCATGAACATGTGTGCATACATGTGTGTATGTGTATGTGCATGTGTGAGTGTGTGTACATGTGAGCATGTGTGTATAGGCCAGAGGTTGGTGCTGGGTAACTTTCTCCATAGCTCTCCACCTTTGCTTTATTGTTGGTGTGTGAGTGCCTGTGGGCACTGTGTGCCACGGCACGTGTGTGGAGGTCAGAGAAGAACTTGTGGGGGAGTCACTTCTCTTCTTCTTGCACTGTGTGGGTCTAAGACCCAACTTAAGTATTCAGGCTTGGATACAAGCACCTTCACTCGCTGAGACATCTTGTTGGTTGGCTCCTCCATTTTGTTAAAAACTGTTGTTGTTGTTGTTGTTGTTATTTGAGACAGGGTGTCATTGTGTAGGTCCATCTCTCCTGGAATTTGCTCTGTAGACCAGGCTGGCATCAAACTCAGAGATATACCGGCTTTTGCCTTCGGAGTGCTGGGATTAAAGGTGTGCACCACTACCACCCAGTTTCAAACTCTAAAACGATTTGCGGGTGCAGGAACTTGAGGAGGCTGGAAAAGGCCTGGATCTCTTGGGACTGAAGTTGGAGGTGGTTGTGAGCCTCCATGGGTGCCGGGAACTGAACTTGGGTCCTTCAGAAGAGCTGACTGCTGGGCCACACTACCTTAGGTTTGAGTTCCTCATACTGAAGCTGAAGTTCGCTGATTTGGCCAGGCCGACTGGTCGTTGAGCCCAGCAGTCCTCCTGTTTCTATCTCCCCAGTGTGTGGTTTTTGGTGTGCGCCGAATGCCTAACTTCGCATGTGAGTGTTAGAGATCCTTAGGCTTGCACAAATTGGCCTTTCGCTGACTGAACCATTTCCCCAGAACTTTTTTTTTCTTTTGCATTTATGTGTGTGTGTGTGTGTGTGTGTGTGTGTGTGTGTGCGCGTGCTTATGCATGAAGGGGGAGGGGGCATTTGGGTATCACAGTATCTAGGATGGGGGAAGGGTCAGAGGACAACTTGAAGGACTTGTTTTTGCCTTCCACCATGATGATTCGGAGACTGAACTGAGCCCTTCAGTCTGGGAGCAAGCCTTTACCCTCCGAGCCTTTGCTCTAGCTTCTGGCTTTCGGGGGTTTTGAGGCAAGGTTTCATACAGCTTAGGCTGGCCTGGCATTCGCGGTCATCTCGGTAGCCTACGGATGACCTTGTACTGCTGGTTCTCTGGCCTTTACCTCGGATGTGCTGATGTTTACATTACCACACCCAAGCATCCCCCATAGCTAAAGCTAGGGATGCATGGCCTGCGCACCCGTGCCCTGACGAGGTGTTCAGTGACTAATCAATACCAGAATTTCCGGGGCCCTGACACAGAGCAGGCATTGACTTAACAGCCTGGTGCGTAATGAGGCCAACTTGTCCGATTCTGCCTGAGATGCTCCTGGGTTAAACAGGTTTGAACAGAGCACCGGATGGCAGGGTACCCCTCAGTCTAGGGTTTTGGGTGTTTCTGACCTGCTCCTCCGAGGCTGGTCTTAAACTTGTAGCAATCCTCTAGCCCCTCCCTCCAAAGTTCTATAATTATAAGTGTGACTCGATGTGCCCAGGAGTGTGTGTGTGTGTGTGTGTGTGTGTGTGTGTGTCTTTACTGCAGAGGAGGGAGAGCTCAGAGAGCCACAGCAGTCTGTGCAAAGTCCTCCAGCCAGCCGGGCGGTGGTGGCGCACGCCTGTAATCCCAGCACTTGGGAGGCAGAGGCAGGCGGATCTCTGAGTTCGAGGCCAGCCTGGTCTACAGAGTAAGTTCCAGGACAGCCAGGGCTATATAGAGAAACTTTGTCTCGAAAAACCAAAAAAAAAAAAAAAAAAAAAAAAAGTCCCCCAGCCAGAGAGGTAGGCTACCTATCAACCTCGTTCTTGGTGACCTTTTGTGTGACCTCTAAGGGAGGAACTTGATTTCCCAGCAAGGATGCTAAGGGCTCGTCAGGACTGACCTTTGATGATGGGAAACCCATGACCTCTATGCTTCTCTTTCTCTTTGAGGGTCTCTGGAGGGGATTGTCTGGGACAGGGATCTGATGCACACCGATTACCCCGCGGGCTGGTCAGCTGCAGTACCCTGCCCAGCTTGTGGCTGGGAAGGGCCAGGGCCCAGATCCTGTGGGCAGCCTGTGGTGGGACCAGCATTCCAGGGGCCTGCCTGGCATGCGGGGAATGTCTCGGCCTTCCAGAAACTCAAAGGGAAGTGTTTGACATGGGCTGGTGGGTGGTGGGAGGTGGTGTTTGTGGGAATGCCCCTCTGGTGTGGAACCCTGAGGCGCTGCAGTTACCAGTTATATTGGGGCTGTGCCATGCCAGGGAGCGGACCTGCTTTTCTGATGTCTTCATAAACAGAGAGCACTATTCCTGCCTGCTTCCTGGTAGACCAGCACTCTGGGGTTTGAGCATCACCACAGTGGGGACTTTTGCTGGTCACTGACTTGGGCCACAATTACCACAATTTATTTAGAGTCAGCAGGGTGGCTGTACTCTATGCTGGCCCTGGAATAGAAACCTCGATTTCTGCTCTGGAGGCCCAGGCTACAGGCCTTGGAGAAACCCTGATGGGGCGGGGCAGATAGGGCTCTGCATGTGCCCCTCTCTCTAAAGCTCAATCTCCTTTCTACTCCAGACCCCTCTGTTTCCAGCCGGTATCTTCTGGTGTTGCTGGTCTGTTCAAGGGACTTCCTGGTACACCCTGGACCCTCCTTCCATCCTGAAGGGATTATTCCCTTAAATCTGGTCCTTCCCAGCCACTGGGGTTGGGGTTAGGGGGCTCCAGGGTGGCCTCAGAGAGCAGGAGAAAGTTGGGGATCAGCCAACTACTATAGAGAACCACTGCGGAGGAACAAACAGTTAAATGGACTAGCAAACAGGAATAGGCCAGAGGCAGAAGGATTGCTATGAGTTCGAGTTCAGCCTGAACCACACACACATATATATACTTCAAGCCTAGTCTGGGCTACAGAGTGAGACCCGGGCTTAAACCCCAGAAAAACACGCCGGGGGAAGCGCCTGGGCCCCGGCGCCGCGCAGCAGAGCCCCCTCCCCTGGCAGGCCCGGGTAGGGGCGTGGCCTAGCACGATGACGTCACCCGCCTATAAAACCCAGGGCGCCGCCGGGCTGGCTTTGTGGAGTGCTGCAGCGGGCTAAGTCGTGCTGAACAAAGGAGGTCGGGCACAGCCACCCAAGCTCCCGGGGCCACCGGGCCGCCCTCCGCCACCATGACCGCCAACGGCACGGCCGAGGCTGTGCAGATCCAGTTCGGGCTCATCAGCTGCGGCAACAAGTATCTGACGGCCGAGGCGTTCGGGTTCAAGGTGAACGCATCGGCTAGTAGCTTGAAGAAGAAGCAGATCTGGACGCTGGAGCAACCTCCGGATGAGGCGGGCAGCGCGGCCGTGTGTCTGCGCAGCCACCTGGGTCGCTACCTGGCCGCCGACAAGGACGGCAACGTGACCTGCGAGCGCGAGGTGCCCGACGGCGACTGCCGCTTCCTCGTCGTGGCGCACGATGACGGCCGCTGGTCCCTGCAGTCCGAGGCGCACCGGCGCTACTTCGGCGGCACCGAGGACCGCCTGTCGTGCTTCGCGCAGAGCGTGTCGCCGGCCGAGAAGTGGAGCGTGCACATCGCCATGCACCCGCAGGTCAACATCTACAGCGTCACCCGCAAGCGCTACGCGCATCTGAGCGCGCGACCGGCCGACGAGATCGCGGTAGACCGCGACGTGCCTTGGGGCGTCGACTCGCTCATCACCTTGGCCTTCCAGGACCAGCGCTACAGCGTGCAGACGTCCGACCACCGCTTCCTGCGCCACGACGGGCGCCTTGTGGCGCGGCCCGAGCCAGCCACGGGCTTCACGCTGGAGTTCCGCTCCGGCAAGGTGGCCTTTCGCGACTGCGAAGGTCGCTACCTGGCTCCGTCTGGGCCCAGCGGCACCCTCAAAGCTGGCAAGGCCACCAAGGTGGGCAAAGATGAGCTCTTCGCCCTGGAACAGAGCTGCGCTCAGGTGGTGCTGCAGGCGGCCAACGAGAGGAACGTGTCCACGCGCCAGGGTGAGTTGGGGACCTGTCCCCTCCCTTGGGTCCCGACCCAGTGCACAAAAGCATTTCTGCCCTCCTGCAGCTTTCTGTTTCCCCATCTCCTCACTGGTCTCTGGGCTCCGCCATGGGGAGGTGGGTTTCTATTTAGAAAGTCCTGGTCTCACTATATAGCCTTGGCTATCCTGGAACTCGCTGTGTAGACCCGGCTGGCCCGGAACTCACAGAAATCTGTCTCTGTCTCTTGTGCTGGCATTAAAGGCATGTAGCACCCCCTCTGTCCCGGACGTGGGCTTCTTTCTGCTGGGAGGAGGTGACTTGGGGAGGGGGTACGGCCTAGCACGTCCTAAAGCAATACTGTCCACCTCCCCCACCCCTGGCTGGGGGCGTGGGACTCCCTAGACCTAGCTTAGACCGTCTCTATTTCCTCTTCCTTCCCAGTCTGAGCCATCCCCATTCGTGAGCTGATCCTCTAGGATAGGCTGTCCCAGGTCTTGGAGAGGAAGGGTCCCCCCCCACTCCCCTTGTCCATTTCCTCTCCGGTTTCGCGGGCCTTTGGCTGGAGAGCCAGGGGACAGTCACCCCTGCCCTCCCCGCCTTAACTGGCGAGATAGAAGAGGTTGGAGGGGCTTTTGATCCCGGCGGGGTGTGCTGGGCGGGGTCGGACCAGAGACTGGGGGGGGGTTGTCCGCAGGGGCTTCCCCTCCCCCACCTCACCTCCCCTCGCCAGGGCCTGGCGCTCCGGGCCGCGGCCTTTGTGAGCAGGGGGGCGGGTCGCCACGGCTGGGCCCTCCCTCGTCCCCTTTGTCCTGCTAAGGCTCTGCAGATGGGAAAACCAGATGCGGCGGAGCTGGGGGAGGGGATCGGCTTAGGCGGGTCCCTCTGCGGAGGAGCCACCCCCAACCCTCCAGGCGTTGTCCCTGGTCCAGGGTTCAGTGAGGAGGCGCGGAGTGAAGCCGCCTGGCTCTTCCTTCGCACCCCGGCTGGCAGGCGGCGTGGCGCGGGTGGCTGCGCGCCAGGCGCCCTCCCTGCCCTCCCGTGCACGCCTAGCGGGCCGGCACTCGGCGAAGTGTCCCTCCGAAAGCCTCTACCCTCGAATGAACCGGTCCCCAAGGCCTCTCTGGATGGGAACAATCGTTTGCAACTCAATCTGACCCCATTCAGGGTTTCCAGGAGGCCGACAGGCCATTTCCGACCGGCATGGGCATGGCGCAAGTAGGCGCCTCCTTTCTGGCGTACCCCCTTCTTTCCAAAGGGTCTTTGCTGCCTGCCTGCAGGGGCTTGTGAAATCTCGCTTCCTTGGTTGGGAAACTGGACCCCCGGGCTTTGGAGATAGCTGGATGGGCGCCAATCTGTGGAGAGGAAGACCCCCTCCCCCAATGCAGAGGGCAAAGCCTTGGGTGGGGCCTGCCTGAGTTTGTGCTGAATTAATACCCAGAAAGGTGCAACCATTTTTTGCTCACTGTTGCACAGTAAGTCAGCAACATCCAGAACTGGGTGTACTTGATTTCCAGAATGTTCTCTCATTTTGTTCACACACACACACACACACACACACACAACCACACAACCATGGCCTCTCTTGTTTCACACTGCCGGGCAAGGGGGTCCGAGTTCCCACCAGTTTAGCAAACACTGAGATACAAGCTTGGGTGACCGTCTCTTGGGAATGTGACCCGGCATATAAAGCGAAAGATTGGGGGTACAGGATCGGGGTAGTAGATGATAAGGATCTGGGATCCTTTATAAGGATCCTTGAGGAGCCCACCAGGAGAGTGAACGGAAATAAGCAAGCGCCAAGTTTATGGACTGGCCTTGCAGGCAAGGGCCACAGCGGAGGCCCGGAGGCCGGGAGGTCCAGAGAGAGAGAGAAGCCCCGCGCATCTAGGAGGATGGCTGAGATCGGGGACTGCAGGGAACCCTGCAGATGCCCGGTGCTCTCCAGCCTCGAGAGACCAGCTCTCTGCTTACCGAGCTGTGTCCAAGGCTTGTGCCCAGGGGAAGGTTAGGCAAGGCACGGGTGACTTAGGCCCTTGGGGCCTGGAAGGAGCCAGAGGGTGTGTTTTGCGAGCCCGGGCAGGCATACCCTTCTGAGGGTGCCGTGATTGTGCCTGATTCACACTGATGCGGCAGGAAGGGGGCGGACGCGGAGGGAGTCGAAGGGATGAGAGCCCGAAGGGAACTTGGGGTCACAGTTAGACCTCTTCTGCCCTCACACGTCTGGGTCCGAGTCTCATTCCCATGTCAGCCAGCTCCTCCCCGGGCTTTTTGAGGGTGAGCTGCTGCTGGGTGGGTGTGCCGGGGGAGGCCATTTTGGGCAGGCCTGCGTGGCAGGGAGGCGGGGTTGGGCTTCGGGGGGAACACGTGTTGAGAGCTGCTAGCCAGGAGTAGGGGGAGGGAAGGCGCGATCTGGGGTTGTGAATCATCCATGCAGATTTGCTGCTTCCTGCTCCCTGGCCTCAGTTTCCCCATCTGTAAAACAGAGGTATTTGAGCCAGGCTCTGTTCCTAGGAAGTGGACATCCCATGAGAGCAGGATTGTGTGTGTGTGTGTGTGGGGGGGGTTCTTTTCCTCCTTGTCCCTCCTGACCCTCACAAGCCCCTGCTGGCTCCGGAGACCCCGTGCTGCGTCTCCCCACACTGCCCATCCTGGTTTACATGTTGGGTTCTATGCTTTCAAAGGATTTTCTCGCCATCACTTGTAGGGAGGCTGGCAGAGGAGTTGACGGGCGAGGCTGGGCTTTGATGAGCACTGTACGACTTTGGAAGGTGGAGTCCTGAAGGGTTCTAAGCTCGGCCTCCTTCTGGGTTGTGGGGTTTGCTTATTTCGAACAACGCAAGGGAATCTGGCAAACGGCTAAGACCAGGAAGGGGGTTGCGGGTCGGAGGACCCTCTGAGTCACCGCAGAGCCGCCTAGGAAGCTGGAAGACAGCCACGCCCCCTCCGTGGGCTCCTAGGAGCCTGTGACTCAGGTTTTCTATGCTGCTGCCGCCACCGCTGCTGCTGAAAAAAAAAATCCCGCAGAAAAATCTGTTACCATAGCAACGCAGCTCCAATGTGATTCCAAGGCCAAGTGGGGCCCCGCCCCCTGGCGGAGCCTTAGAGGGCCCGTTCAGGAAGGGGGCTAGCTTCCCTTTCCTGGTGGGAAAGGTGGGAGGGCCCAGCATCTCCTTGGCAACAGGCCCTCACGTACTTTCACAGTCTCAACAGAACTGAGAGGTGATCCTTTTTGGCAAGAGAGGGAAACTGAGGCAGAGAGAGGAGAAGGGCGTTCATCGAAGGGTGACTGGAGTTCACCTTTGGTGCCTCAATGGCCTCTTTATCAAAAAGTAGATGCATCAGATCCCTTTGTCCCAGTACCTGGAAATGAGACCCGGATAGAAATGAGACCCGGATGAGCAACGTGCTGTCTTGAACTCAGGGCGCGTGGTGTCTTGGGCCAGGGCCTCCCCTTTGTGTGAGGGATGCTAGTGTGCTGGGAAGCTCCGACTCCTTTATCCCGCCCACCTTATTTTTAGTCTTTGTCTTGTAGCCCATCTGGCTTCCAACTCTCCATCCTCCTGCCTTAGTCTCCAGGGTGCTGGGATGACAGGCATGGGCCACCACAGGCTCCTGGCCTCCTCTTCATGGTCTTCCTTGGATGCTGGAGTGGCTGGGAGGGGCTTCTCTGTTCTTTCCTTTTCTTTTCCAGACAGGGTTTCTCTGTGTAGCACTGTAACTCCTTATGTAGACCAGGCTGGACTCCAGTGCTGGGAATAAAGGCGTGTGCCACCATCTTGGTGGGGGCTTTCCTTTTATTTGTGGGAATGTACAGATAAAACCTGAGGCTGTGTGCATGACAGGCAGGGGCTCTACCAGTGAGCCACGCCCCAGCCCCTCCCTGGGGGACTCTAGGCAAGGGCTCTACCTCTACCACCAAGCCACGCCCCAGCCCCTCACTAGGGGATTCTAGGCAGGGGCTCTACCACCGAGCCACGCCCCAGCCCCTCACTGGGGGATTCTAGGCAGGGGCTCTCCCATCGAGTCACGCCCCAGCCCCTCACTGGGGTACTCTAGGCAGGGGCTCTCCCACTGAGCCACGCCCCAGCCCCTACCCTAGGGGATACTAGGCAGGGGCTTTCCCACCGAGCCACGCTCCAGCTCCTCACTGGGGGATTCTAGGCAAAGGCTCTACCACTGAGCAACACCCCATCCCCTTTATCAGTGTGTGTGTGTGTGTGTGTGTGTGTGTGTGTGTGTGCAGGCATAGACCCCAACACCCACATGGAGCTCAGAGGACAACTTGTGGGAATCCATTTTCTCCTTCAGACAGTTGGGATATGGAGAAAGAATTCTGAAGGCTTGGCAACAAGGGGCCGAGTGGGTGACCGGGACTCATGGTGGTGCCAACGCTGCGCTGTCTTTCCCTGGCTGTTCCATTACCCTCAGTGGGCACGGTTAGATCAGGTGGGGTCACTTAGGCTCTCTGGCACCGAGTGTGGCAGTTCTGACTCACCTGTCCCCGCGCTTGGCAGGTCAATTACAGGCAGGCAGAGGGGACAGTGGGTGACATCCTGCATATGTGTGGCCAGCTGTCCTCTTAATGTTTAACCGTCCCTAGTGTGGGCCAGGGGCAGGAGAGCCGTTTCTGCCTGAGAAGGTTGAGCAGACTACAGCTCAGAGCTGTGGCCTTGGAGTGGCCACCTAGCCTGGGATGGCCTTCCCACCGTCCTCTGTGCTTCGGCGGTAGAAGATCCTGTGGAGGGACCGGGCCAGGGTCCTGGGGGAGCCATGCCTGCTGTGTACGTCTTGAAGGGGGGAGAACTCAGACACAGCCAGGCAGGCATCTGTCCATCCCCACTCCCGAAGCCGAGGCCTTGCTGGATGCCCTTGGGCCAAGGCCTGCCACCTCTGAGCTCCATTTTCTGCTTTGTGAGGTAGGAGTAAGAGCCTGTGGCACTGACAGCACAGATGGAGAGTCGGTTGGGTCAGGGTGGTGCTGGCACACGCTTGGGTGGAGTGTCAGCTAAGTGTCCTAGGGCCAAGGCTGAAGGTGGCATCCTACCAGGTTCTGCTTCCTGAGGACACCTGAAGTCAACTGTGAAACCTGCAGTGTCTACTGTGTTCGTGCTGAGGACATCCTTAGAATCCGAGGTCCTTGAAACAACATTTATCTTGTTAGGATCCAAGATCCTGGGCCTAGGTAGAGTCAAAGCCACTCTGCAAACCAGGCCACAAAGCAGGCCTTGGGAGCCACACCTTACTGGGGCTCAGTGAGGTCATGTGACATGGACACCCAGGTAGTGTAGCTATGTAGCAAGAAGTTAGCAAGCCCTGCTACAAACCTGTAATTCCGACTCAGGAGGCTGAGGCAGGTGGATCTCTGACGTCAAAGGTGGCTCAGGATAGGATACACAGTGAGACCCTGTGTCAAAACAAGATGCTGGGCTGGAGAGATGGCTCAGTGGTTAAGAGCACTGACTACTCTTCTAGAGGTCCTGAGTTCAATTCCCAGCAACCACATAGTGGCTCACAACCATCTATAATGAGATCTGATGCCCTCTTCTGGTGTGTCTGAGAACTACAGTGTACTCACATACATAACATAGAAAAGTAAATCTTAAAAAAAACAAAAAAATGAAAAGAGGGCGGTGATAGAGAGATGGCTCAGAGAGTTGCTTTTTGTTTGTTTTGGCTTTTTGGTGGGTTTTTTTTTTTTTTTTTTTTTTTTTGTTGTTGTGTTTGGTTTTTTTCGAGACAGGGTTTCTCTGTGTAGCCCTGGCTGTCCTGGAACTCACTCTGTAGACCAGGCTGGCCTCGAACTCAGAAACCCGCCTGCCTCCGCCTCCCAAGTGCTGGCATTAAGGGTGTGCTCCAGCACTGCTCGGCTCTGGAACACTTCTTGCAGAGGCCCAGCGCTCACAGGGTGACTCACAACGGTTCAGGAGATCTGACCTCTGAGGACGCCAGGCACATGTGTGCACGTGCATACACACGGGCAAAACGGTCATACATAACATATAAAATGCAAAAAGTCTTTCTAAAAGTTAAAGACAATCAATAAGAAGAGAGGGAAAGGAGGAGGAAGACCCAGTGTTTGGGCGTGTTCACCATATACAGGGAAATGCTGCGTTCAGTTAGGTCAGCATTCAGTGTTTGTGGCTGGTGGGGGCAGGGATAAAGTATGACTTCATTCTTAAGCTTTTTGAGTTTTCTTTTTCTTTCCTTTTTTTTTTTCCGAGAGACAGGGTTTCTCTGTGTAGTCCTGGCTGTACTGGAACTCACTTTGTAGACCAGGCTGGCCTCGAACTCAGAAATCCTCCTGCCTCTGCCTCCCAAGTGCTGGGATTAAAGGCGTGTGCCACCACCACCTGGCCTTTTTGAGTTTTCTAAAGGAACATGTTTCTCTCTCTCTCTCTCTCTCTCTCTCTCTCTCTCTCTCTCTCTCTCTCTGTGTGTGTGTGTGTGTGTGTGTTACTAGGGGTAGAATTCAGGGTTCCACCATGGTGGACAAAAACTTTACTCTGAGCTATATTTTCAACGTCCTCTCTTTTATTTATTTTATGTATAGCTCTGGCTGGCCTAGAACTCATTATGTAAACTAAGGTGACCTCAGACTCACCCAAAGTCAAATGACATTCACCTGCCTCCGCCTCCTGGGTGCTAGAGATAATCATGAGCCACCACGCCTACCTTCTCCTTTAAAAAAGGTTATTTTGTTTTTATTTTTGTCTTTGGAGGGCGGTGCCCACATGCAGTGGTGCCAGGTTGGAGGTCCTGGGTTGGAGGTCCGAGTCAGTTCTTTCCTGCCCTGGTGGTTCTAGGGATGGAACTCAGGTGGTTAGGTTTGGAAGCAGATGCTTTTACCCCAGAGCCATCTCGATGGCCTGCAACCCTTTGTGTGTGTGTGTGTGTGTGTGTGTGTGTGTGTGTGTGTGTTCGTGAAGTGGAGGAGGCTCTTGTAGTTCAGGATGGCCTTGAACTTAGGACCTTCCTGCCTCTGGTAACCAAGTACTAAGATTGCAGGCCCACTCCACCACACCCTTTTACCCAGTTCTGGGATGGACCCCAGGACTTTGCATGTCACCTGAGTTATAGATCGGGTCCCACTCACTGCCGAGGCCAACGTCGGCCCCCAGAGTGGTGGGCGTGGCAGGCGTGGCTCGCTGTGCCTGGCTCATACTTTTTATTCTTTGACTTTCACACATGCCCACTACCGGAAGCCGGTAACGAACCCCCTTTTGCCAGCACCCTGGCATGTGACATTCTGCAGAACCAGCGCCATCTGCGTGTTTATTCGATGGTTTTGGTTGTATTTAAAGCAAATTCCCGACACCCGGGCGTCTCATCCGGAAACGCCTCCATCTGTAGCTACAAAACCAGGCCATTCCTTACATAACATAACGGTGGTGTTGCCTAACGAACCAATCTTCAAGACCCGATCTGGGGCCGCGGGAGCGTTCTGCTCGGCCTTAGAACATCTTTGTGGGTGGCTCGTTTTGAAGTCTGAAGGCTTCCTTCCTCCCCGCCCCCTTTCCTCCTTGCCATTTTGGGCTCTAGAGTTTAAAGAAACCCGCCACTGAGCTAAATCCCCAGATTTTTTTTAAAAGAGTCTTACGTATCCCAGGCTGGCCTTGAACTTGGGACAATGCCTGGCATATCCTATTTTTATTGTTTATGTGTACACTCCTAACGTGGGAGTCAGAGATCATCAATATCATATGTATCGTCTTAGGTCATTCTACATACTTTTGGGGGAGGGGTGCGGCAGGGATGGAGTCTGGTCTGGGCTACGGTGACACATGCTTTTCATTCCAGCATTAAAGCAGAGGTATGCCGGGCAGTGGTGGTGCACGCCTGTAATCCCAGCACTTGGGAGGCAGAGGCAGGCGGATTTCTTCTGAGTTCGAGGCCAGCCTGGTTTACAGAGTGAGTTCCAGAACGGACAGCCAGGGCTACAAAGGGAAACTCTGTCTTGAAAAACAAACAAACAAACAAAGAAAAGAAAAGAAAAAGAAATGGAGTCTCCCTATGTAGTCCTGGCTGTCCTAGAACTCACCACGCTGGTCCTGAACTCAACAGAAATCCACCTGCCCCTGTCTCCTGAGTGTCCGCTCTCTACTTTGAGACAAGAATCCCTCAGTAGCCTGGATGGACCCCGTGGTCAGCTAAGCTGGCTGGCCACTGAGCTCCAGGCTGCCATCTGTCTTGGCTTCTCTGTGATAGGATTATTGGCTCATTCCACCGTGCCTGGCTTTTACATGATTCCCAGCAATCTGAATTTAATATTTTATGGCCAAGCCATGTCTTCAATGCCTCCCTCCCTTTTTTCTTTTGAGACAGAGTCTTACTTGGTAGCCTGGGGGGGTGGGGTGGGGGCAGAACTCACAGTTAGCCTACCATTTCAGTTTCCTGAGTGGTGAGGCCCTGGCAAGCTTTGGCTGCTGCCTGACCTGCTAGCCTGATCCTGCCCACTACCCAGGCTTACCCCTGAGGGACCTAAGTCACACTTTAGGAGGCCCCTGCCCTGTGGCCTCCTGGAATATGGGTGCGACCAGGGTCACGCAGTAGCCTGACTGGCTTGGGTCTCTCTCTGCAGGAATGGACCTGTCGGCCAATCAGGACGAAGAGACCGATCAGGAGACCTTCCAGCTGGAGATCGACCGGGACACAAGAAAGTGTGCCTTCCGCACCCACACGGGCAAGTACTGGACGCTGACGGCCACCGGGGGCGTGCAGTCCACTGCGTCCACCAAGTGAGTGACAGCCTGCAGCCCCCAGTCACCTGGCCTGTCTCGTCTCCCGGGACCGGGCAGCCCGCCTGACGCGCCCCCCCCCCCCATTGCCCGCCCGTCTTCTCTTCCCCAGGAACGCCAGCTGCTACTTTGACATCGAGTGGTGTGACCGCAGGATCACTCTGAGAGCGTCCAACGGCAAGTTTGTGACCGCCAAGAAGAACGGCCAGCTGGCCGCCTCTGTGGAGACAGCAGGTAGACATGTGGGGGCACGCCCCCCCAAGCCTGTTTTCCTAGTGCCCCCTGGTGAACCTCCCTGTGTGTGCAGGGCATCCCCGGAAGCTGGCGCGCCCTCTGGCCGGCTGCCCGTGACCCTTGGCTTCTTTGGTATCCCTCTCCTCCGAGTCACACCCTGGCTGGCCCATCCTCGTTGATGAGAAGCCTAATGTGGCCCCTTTTCCCTGTGACAGGGGACTCGGAGCTCTTCCTCATGAAGCTGATTAACCGCCCCATTATCGTGTTCCGTGGGGAGCATGGGTTCATCGGCTGCCGTAAGGTCACGGGCACTCTGGATGCCAACCGGTCCAGTTATGACGTCTTCCAGCTAGAATTCAATGATGGCGCCTACAACATCAAAGGTGGGGTCTCTGGGCGGGGATGCTCCCGGCCATTCAAAGTCACCGTTAAGGGAACAGGTGTCCTATGGCTGCCTGGGGCAGTCCCTCCTCCTCTTTGTCTATAGAGAGATCTTCCCCGACCCCACCCCCGCCTGTCCTGGGCAGACAGGAGGTGGGAAGGAGCTAGGGAGAATGGGCGTGGCTCCAATCTGGGAATCGGAGACAGGAGAATTTTTTTTTCTTTTTTTGATGTTGAGGACAAAACTCAGTGCTTTGAGCTTGTTGGGCAAACATTCTACCACTGAATTAAATCCCCAACTCCAAGAATCATCTCAGAAAGAGAGAGAGAGAGAGAGAGAGAGAGAGAGAGAGAGAGAGAAAGAAAGAAAGAAAGAAAGAAAGAATGCAAAGATGAAAGAAAATGGAACCGGGTGGTGGTGGCACAGGCCTGTAATCCCAGCCCTCGCGCAGAGGCAGGTGGATCTCTGAGTTAAAGGCCAGCCTGGTCTACAGAATGTGTACTACTAAGACAGCCAGGGCCATACAGAGAAACCCTGTCTCAAAAAAACAAACCAAAAAAGGGGGACGGGGAGAAGATGGAAGATAAGGATATTCCTTCTTGGCTGTGGACCAAAACCTGTGAGAGGGCGGCAGCAGTCCAGAGGTGTCAGTCAGATTCAGTCCTGTGCTGCCTTGTTCGGCCTTGGCAAGGCTTGACTCCTCTCTTACAGTGCTGAGGACGGAACTCAGAGACACGCCCAGCCTCTCCCTGGGGGATTCCAGGCAGCGGCTCTACCACTGAGCAACGCCCCAGCCCCTCACTGGGGGATTCTAGGCAGGGGCTCTACCACTGAGCCACACCCCAGCCCCTCACTGGGGGATGCTAGGCAGGGGCTCTACCACTGAGCCACGCCCCCAGCCCCTCCCTGGGGGAATTCTAGGCAGGGGCTCTACCACTGAGCAACGCCCCAGCCCCTCACTGGGGGATTCTAGGCAGGGGCTCTACTGCTGATATGCATCCTTTCTGTTTGTTTGTTTTGTTTTATTGTGGCCCTAGCCGTCCTAGAACTTGCTTTGTAGACCAGAGATGTACCTGCCTGCCTCCCAAATGTTGGATTTAAAAGCATGTGCGGGCCCCCCCCAGCCCAACCCTCTTATGTTTTGTAGTTTGAGATGGCATGTCAGTAAATTTCCCAGGGTGGCCTTGAATCTAGGTAATCCCCCTGCCTCCGTTTCTTGAGTGTTTTGGATTACGGGACTGTGCCTCACATCCAGCTGAGCCCACTCAGTTCTGGACGCTGACAGTGGGAGGTGGTAATCCTTTTGGGGACCGATGAGGTGGGGCTGACAATAATGTCGTCTCCCTCCTCAGACTCCACGGGCAAGTACTGGACGGTGGGGAACGACTCCTCCGTCACCAGCAGCAGCGACACCCCTGTGGACTTCTTCCTCGAGTTCTGTGATTACAACAAGGTGGCTATCAAGGTGGGCGGCCGCTACCTGAAGGGGGACCATGCCGGGGTCCTGAAGGCCTGCGCGGAGACCATCGACCCCGCCTCACTCTGGGAGTACTAGGCTCACCCGCCCTCCGCAGGCTGCGCTACGCCGCCCGCCCGGTAGTCCCTCTTCTTCTCCTTACTCACCGGGTGGCCCTGCAGCAGGTGGCAAGCCCCCTCGCCTTTCAAACTGGAATCCCGAGAGAACACGGTGCCCTTGCCCGCCGCCCTCTGTGGACCCCTTCTCCCCAACTCTGCTCCCTCCCCGTGGCTTGGCGGCTGCGGGCTGCCCCTGGGAGGGACCCTCCTTCCTCGGCACTCATCTTCCCTTGGGGCACTCTGGCGCCTTTCTTCTGACCTCAGTCAACTCTGAGCCTTATTTCCCCCAGGAAGTGGTCTAGGAGAAGCTACAGGGCCGTAGGGAGCTACCCTGAGCTTGTAACTGGAAGACCCCACCCCCACCCCCACCCCCACCCCACCCCTCTCAGGGGCGCCTGCTCTGACCCCAGCATCTGGAGGCGAGCCTTTTGGCGGGGTGGGAGCCGGGTGTGGCCTGCCTGCCCCTGCCCACAAGTGTTCTTCTGGATCATGGCTGGAAGGCAGTCTGTCCCATCCTGCAGCGTTCTGGTCTGGCTCTTTGACTCAAAGCTAGCTGCGTGGCACTGCCGGGTCGCTCCTGCACATCTGGAATGGGCGGGGCTCTCTCCCACCTCATTCCTTTTCCCCTGGCCTGACTGGAAGCAGAAAAAAAAAAAAAATGACCAAATCAGTATTTTTTTTTTTAAGGAAATGTTACTGTTGAAAGTCCCTAGGCAAGCCTGCCCTGTTGCTTGTAGCCGTGAGTGGTTTTGGGGGGGGAGATGCTTGGCGCCTGTCCCTGCCTCCCCCAGGGGGTTCCCTCTCTCCCTCCTGCCTGCCCACCCCAGCCCTGGCTCTGATTGGTGCTCCCCGTCTTTCCAGACACCTCGGGGCTCCTGGGCGGGAGAAAGCCAGATGTGTCCCTCCCTGGGAGCCCTGGAGTAAACCTCAGGGGGCCCTTTCCCCACTTACCGCCCCCCCCCCCCATTCCACGGACTCCCTAACATCATGCATCTCCCTCTGGGTGTCTCGGTCTTTTATTTTTTTGTAACTGTCATTTGTATAACTCTGAAGACCCATGATAGTAGCTTTGAACTGGAAAATAAAGTGACATCAAGTCTGCGGCCCCTGTGTGTCTCACAGAGGAGGTGGAGGCGGGGGAGCGGCTGGGAGGGGGGTAGGCTCTCGGGTGGGTCTCGGCTCCGGCACCTGCGTTAGGAACTCTGGACTGAGACACGGATCCCTGAGCCTTTCAGGCTGCAGGCTAGAGGGCTCAGCAGGTAACGTGTGGTGTCGATCTTGATCAGTTTGATTGCCCAGCACCCATGTGTGTAACCAGTTGGGCGCAACGGTGCACACCCGCCGCGCCCGTGTACACCCACCCCGGGGGCTTCAGAGACAAGAGGATCCTCCAAGCCCGCTGGCGCCCCAGCCTTGCCTTGGCAGGAGGCGTGGCGCAGGAGGAGCCGAGAGTCCTACATCTTCATCCAAAGGAAGCCGGGAGCACACTGTCTTCCGCACAGCTAGGAGGAGGGTCTCCTCGGAGCCCACCCCACAGTGACACACCTCCTCCATCAAGGCCACACCTTCTAATAGTGCCACTCCCTGGGCGGGCCAAGCATATACAAACCACCGACCACAACTGCTTTTCCAGGGGACCTCAGTTCACTTCCCAGCATCCACGTGGCAGCTTAACAATTGTAACTCCAGTTCCGGGGATCCAACATCCTTACACAGGCAGAACAGGCAGAACACCACAACCAGTCACATAAAAATGCATAAATCATTAGAAGAGACCATTAGCTACCTTTACCCTTGACAGGCAAGCTGAGGTCTTGGCAGTATGCCAGAGGTGTGGGGCTTGAAGCCTAGAGGGTGGCGGCTTCTCCTATGCACTCCCTCCCCGAGGGTAGATACTTAGCTGAGCCCTTTGGGGTATCCCAGAGACCCATTTTACAGAAGGGCACACTGAGGCGGAAGGAAAAGACAACCTTGTTGGCTGGCCCCAAGAGTGCCCAGTAGGGTACCCCGCAATGCCCAGCAGCCACAATGGCGGGCTACCGATAACGAAAAGAACAGCCCCGCAGCAGTGATTGGCGGTCCCCATGGGAAGGCATGTGGGGAGATTGACAGGGGCAGATGGCCACAAAGGGTCCGGTGGCTTCCTGCAGGGTGGAAGCTCTGGGCCCCAGCCAGTGAAGTGTCAGTGACACGGAGAGACAGATGAATCCTACCGAGTCGAATTCTCAGGCGCTGGTGGGGCCGCCCGCCCTGGAGAGAAAAGACATCCTGTCCATTACAGCCACCGAGTGCTTCCTGGCTACGCGAGGACTGGGGAAGTCCCATGCGTCTGTCCAGCGGTTCCTGCAGCACCGGAGGGGGGGAGGGGCCGATGGAGGAGGCTCGGCGTGTCTGAGGGAAGAGGCACAGGTCTTAAGTGGGAGGTATAAGGTCCGCTGGGAGTCCAAGGGAGGACGGCGCGGCTTAGAGAGGGATCCCTACGAATACCGCTTTGTTGTCCTTTGTTTTGTTTTGATTTGGCTTGGTTTTTCGAGACAGGGTTTCTCTGTGTAGCCCTGGCTGTCCAAGAACGCAGTCTGGTAGACCAGGCTGGCCTCAAACTTAGAGAGATCTGCCTGCTTCTGCCTCTGGAGTTCTGGGATTAAAAGCGTGCGGCCACCACAGCCCAGCTTTGTAAATCTGTTTTTCGTTCGTTTGTTTGTTTGTTTGCATGTGAATGTATAAATCCCCTCTCCTGCTGCACCGATGGGAAATTGAGGCAAAGTCTTAAAGAAGCAGGCAGCACAGGCTAGTGTGTTCATTTTCTCTCTCCAGAGAGAGAACGTTTTTTATTTATGATTTTATTATTTTAATTAATTATCGTATTTATTTTATTAATTTATACTTTATTTAAATTTTTATGTGTAGGGGTGTTTTGCCTGCATGTTTGTGCCCGCTGCCTGTGGAGGGCAGAAGGAGGCACTGGGTCCCGGAACTGGAGTTGTGTGGTTGTTAGCTACCGTGAGGGCTGGTCCTCTGCAAGGCAGGGCTTAGCCCTGGGCCATCTTCAGTCTGTTCCTCCACTTTTTATTTATTTATTTTTGACAAGGTCTCCTGTAGCTCAGGCTGGACTTCAGCTTGCCTGGTAGTCAAGGATGACTACATTAAATTATCTTTCATTTCTGCTTCACCTCCACCTCCCGAGTGCTGGGGCTGCAGGCATGTGCCACCAGGACGGTTTCGTTTCGTGCTGGCTCTAGCCCCATCCCGTCCCGTCCCGTCCCGTCCCATCACATCACGTCACGTCACGTCCCGTATTCGGGGCCAGCCCTGTGCCAACTGAGCCATAACCCCTACTGAGCCCGCCCCACTCTAGGGAAGAGCGGTAGAGAAGCTCCTGTGGCCCTCACGGGTCCCTCCGGGTCTGCCAGAGTTCAGGAGGCATGCCTGGTGACTAACAGTCCCCCCTGGGGGCTTGACAGCAGACTGCGTGCGCCCTTAGGCACTCCCCAGTTCTACCACTGCAGGCCTGGCCTTCAGAAAGCCATGATGAGGGCCCTGGCCAGTGCTGGCTGGCTCTCTCTGGTCGGGGAGCTGTTGACTCTAGTCTTGGGATTTCCCAACCAAGTCTACACTGAGCACGCTCTGCTTCTGGTCCCTCCTGTAAGGAACTGTGGGGGTGATCATAGTCTGGGGGGGGGCGTTTTCCCCCAGAGCTGAGTGGCCTCACCCATTGGAGAGAGAAGAGCTGTCCTGACTGTGTTAAAATGTCCAGTTGCAAGGAGCAGAGGAAACGGCCCAGCTGGGTCAAGTGTTTGGCTCGATCCCAAGAGCTGTGGCGTTACCAACAGGATGGGGCTCATTGACCGCCCGGCCCAGGGCCCAGCTGTGTCGGCGAGCTCAGAAACCTGGCGCCCGAGGAAGGACTCCTGGGGCCCACCGACACCTGTACACACCACACGCTTCTGCCCACATGCACACACGCATGTAAAACCTGATCCGTGTGGTGGTGTATGCCTGCAATCCCAGTACATGCCAGACAGGAATGGAGGATCACTTTCAGTCTGAGGCCAGCCTGGGCTACATATCCAGCTACTTAGAAGGCTCTGTTTCCAACTGGGTCTCACACCAGTTCGGAGTGGCTCACACCTCTAATTTCAACCCTCGAGAAGCCAAGTCTGTCTAGAGACTAGAGACTAGGGTTCAGTGCCTGCCTGGGGTACAAGGTGAGTTCCAGGCCAGGCTAGAGTATCTAGCATACGACCCTATCTCAAGACCACCCGACCAACACACCTGCTGCCTTTCCACCAGAAGGTAACCCAGGCCAGGTCACGGTGGTGGATCACGGATCACATTCAGCAAGTGGAAGAGAGGCAGGCAGAGCTCTGGGAGTTCAAGACCAGCCTACAGAGAGTGGGTTCCAGGACAGCCTGATCTATAGAGTGAATTTCAGGACAGCCAAGGCTGTACAAAGAAACCCTGTTTCAAAAAACAATAACAAGAAAACTTGAGTGTGTGCAGGCTGTGTGCATGCATGTGCGTATGTGTGTGTGTGTGTGTGTGTGTGTGTGTGTGCTTACTATTACAGTAAACAAGTCTTTGGAGAGGCAGTGTCTTAGTCAGGGTTTCTATTCCTGCACAAACATCCTGACCAAGAAGCAAGTTGGGGAGGAAAGGGTTTATTCAGCTTACACTTCCACGCTGCTGTTCATCACCAAAGGAAGTCAGGACTGGAACTCAAGCAGGTCAGGAAGCAGGAGCTGATGCAGAGGCCATGGAGGGATGTTCCTTACTGGCTTGCTTCCCCTGGCTTGCTCAGCCTGTTCTCTTATAGAACCCAAGACTACCAGCCCAGGGATGGCCCCACCCACAAGGGGCCCTCCCCCCTTGATCACTAATTGAGAAAATGCCCCACAGTTGGATCTCATGGAGGCACTTCCCCAACTGAAGCTCCTTTCTCTGTGATAACTCCAGCCTGTGTCAAGTTGACACAAAACCAGTCAATACAGGCAGTCAAAGCATCCTACTGCCTCAGTCTTTTTAGTGCTGAGCAGGGACAAGGAGTTCCTGGCCTCTCTGGGTTGTCACGCTCTTGTCTAGATGGGGAGATAGGAAGGGGCTCTCAGTCCCTTGAGGGTGACATCAGCAGAGGGAACAGATGGGGTCTCCCAGGGAGAGGGATTGGGGAGAAGGGGGATGGTAAGGGCAGGGGAGGGGTGGGATTTAGCTTTATCATGAAACCTGAGCCACTTGGTGGAGGCGGGCGGGACTCTGGCTTAAAGCTGTCAACCGTGGGCAAGGCCATCTTCACAGGGGCAGGGGCGGGAGGGGGCTGGTCGGTCGGAATGCGGCTCCTTTCCCTGACCCCGGTGGGGAGGGGAAGGGTAGGAGAATGATGTCTTCTAGAGCCTCACACCATGCCTCAGTAATTAATGACAAACTTTTTTGTTATTACCGAAAGAAATTAAAGATCTGTTAAGATGATTCAGGGGGTGAAGCAGCTGTCGCCTCGGTCTAGTCCCTGGGACCCACGGGGTGGAAGGAAAGAATGGATAATGTCCTCAGATCTCCACATGTGTGCTGTGGTATGTTTGTGTGTGCACCTACACACTTACACATGCACACTCGTGTACACACACACACACACACAAATAAGTAAATAGTGTAATTCAAAATTTACAATAAATCGGGCATGGTGGTGCATGCCTTTAATCCCAGTGCTCGGGAGGCAGGCAGATCTCTGTGAGTTTGAGGCCAGCCTGGTCTACAGAGCCAAGTTTCAGGCCAGCCATAGCTACATAGCAAGGTCTTGTCTTAGCATCCTCCTCCTATTTAAGATGGTGAATAAATGGGATCTAAAATAAAAGGAAAGGGGGCTGGAGAGACAGCTCAGCGGCCACGGACATTTGCTGTTTTTGCAGGGAGCCCAGGGTTGATTTCCAGCACCTACGACGT